>OW203762.1:10191487-10457487 GCA_934045905.1 Leuctra nigra
TGTGACTAAGCTATTTTATATCGCCGTGAGTCTTCAGGTTCAACAACAAATAATTGTGAAAGTCCAAATTTCAGTCACTTTTGGGTTTTAAAATCTCATCCCCTCATGCCACCTTAACATTGCATGGAATCGGATTCTGGCGGAATCCGGAATTTCCAAGTTGTAGAATAGAACACCGTGTATCTTGTTCTGTAAGCCCATTTTAGATTGAAAGGATTCGGATTCCAAAAGAATGCGTACCTACCAATCATTTTATTTCCATCATGAATAAAGTTAGAGAAATGTTCCCAAGGGTCGCAATGTCACATGTGCCCAAAGTATCTCGCACCGCTGGTCTGGGGGTCAAATTAGTTCTGACCTATGTTACAGTATACCGAGGGCCCGGGCCGCCCCAAGGGACTGGGGACCACCGCTACATGTTCGCAGTGTTCCGTCAAGGGTCCGACGACCTCAACCTTCTGGTCCCACGCCAGCGGGCCCAGTTCAACCTCGCCGAGTGGGCCCAGCAGGGGAACTCGGCGCGGGACCAGCTCTGCGGGCCCATCGCAGGCGTACAGTTCAAGGCCCACTACTGAACAAGTGTTTTACTTCAAGCGATATCCTGTCTGGGATTACAACATCAATAAGATTATAAATGAAATGTATTAATTACACAAATCGATTGAGTTTCAATCACCTTCAGTTTACTTCCATTCCTGTCAGGCACACAGATATAACTAATAAAATTTAACTTATTCTGTAAGAAATAAATATTTGGTTGGTGCAGGAGTTTTTGAAATTTTTCGGACTAACTGTAGTCATCTTCAAAAGTTATGGGCATATCGTCCCCACAGTTCAAGACTACGTTATCTGCAAAACTTCATTGTTGAGAAACGGCGTTTTTAATTGAGCGAGCGTAGCGAGCGTCGCACCACGGTACTCTTATGACACTTTCTCTGTGTGTTTTTGTTTGGTTTTTGTTTGGTTTTTTTGTCCGCACAGTCCAGGTTAAACCGCACATTCAATCGATCTGAAACTTTGCACATATGCTAACATAATCTATGCGGTCCCTGGGATCGTTTTTGAATGGGCTCCTGTGATTGGTTCAAGTTTTAAAAAAATTATCTTTCGATTGGTTACTCCGATCAATTTGAAATTTAGCAAAAACATTGCAACCAACATTGTACCCAATCATAATAAATTTCAGCCAAATCCTCCCATTGGTTAAAATTTAAACCCATTTTTAATGTGATTTTTGAAATTTAAACTAGAACCGATTGACCGACCAACTTAAAACTTCGCATGGTCACTGGTACGAACATTTAAGGTATTTCTGCCTATTTTCAGTCTAATCTGTCGTTATTTTCAAAAGTTTTTGTCATTTTAGGGACATTTTACTCCATAATCTTGAAATATTTACTACATTTTCATCCCTGCCTTCTTTAACTGCTCCAAGGCCTGTAGAGCAGCCAAGCGGTCCACAATTTACAATAAAACTAGCGCATATCAAATCGGGTGCAGTACTAATTATCTTTGGCAGTACGAAGGCCGAATCCTCCAATGGGGTTGTTCACTGCCATTTGCTCTCACTCGCAGCGCTAGCGGCATTGGAGGTGCCTCTCTCTGATTGGTTGGTTTCTGAATCCAAGATCTCTGAATCAAACTCCCGCCAAGGTTTAAAAACCTTCCATTCCGCTAGATGCATTTTGATTGGCTCTCTCCCGGACGATTAGAACAGCAGCGCCATCTACAATAGTTTTGCGTGAACAACCCCATTGGTAAGTATAAATAATATCTGTTGATTGGTCGACAATCAAAATGTTCCGATTAAGTTCACATTTTGCAAGGTGATCAAGACCAACATAAACCAAAAAATTTACACATGTTAAGCCCAATCAGTCATGTATTAATTGTCATTTTACGAGTTAAGTATGGGTTGTCAAAAGCTGGAAAAAGTATGTAGGAAAGTCACGACACAATGGATCTGATATTCATCCAGAGTATTTATATGGAAATTGGAAAGTTGCAGAGAAAATCGTCTTGTGCCGTGTCGTTTATCGAGACTGGGGATGCTGCATGTTCTGTGCTCGCTCATCAACGCGTTACACTGAGCGTTTTCCTAGTATTCCAAAATCGCCTAAAGCCCGTCTCGCCATCTTGACCTCCCAGCCAATCAGTGCTCGAATCGCAGCGCCGCGTTACGTCACGCGAACCGCATTTGAATGTTGATCCAACTTCAATACTTGCGATTCCGAGACGCGGCAGCGGTGTTTGGCGCATGCGCTGTAAACTACTACCGATAGGAGCGCTCTGGCGCTGTTCGTAATTGCTTAAAATTTCGCTAGTTTCGTCTCAAAATATCGCGCCGCAACGGCAATTCATGGACGACGATGGGTGCGAAATCCTGCCGCAAAGCGACATCGTGGCGAAAATATCGTGACCATGGAAGAACCACTTAAGAAATCAGAATAATAGTTGAGCGAGCGTAGCGAGCGTTACCACGGTACTCTTATGGCACTTTCTCTGTGTTTTTTTTTGTCCGCACAGCCCAGGTTAAACCGCACATTCAATCGATCTGAAACTTTGCAGATATGCTAACGTAATCTATGCGGTCCCTGGAATCGTTTTTGAACGGGCTCCTATGATTGGTTTAAGTTTAAAAAAAATTATCTTTCGATTGGTTGCTCCGATCAATTTGAAATTTGGCAAAGTAATTGCAACCAACCTTGTACCTAATCATACAAAGTTTCAGCCAAATCCTCCTATTGGTTAAAATTTAAAAAAATCTTTCATATGATTTTTGAAATTTAAACTAGAACCGATTGAGCGATCAACTTAAAACTTTGCGTGGTCATTGGGACCAACATTATCTGTACATTATCTGTTCAGACTTATCTGTGTTTAAATCCAAAAGTTATTGATATTTTACGGACATTTTGCGTGTTGGCTGTCAAATTACTCAAAAATGTTGATCACGGCTACTTCGACTCTTTATAGTTCCAATGTAGTTAGAGCAACTTTCAAACGTATGAAACTGATATGACCGTTCAACAGATCGTCTAATATTGTGTAAGTACACACACTTTTATCATATGAGTGGTCCCAGGTATATTTTTTATATAGATCCTATGATTTTTGAATATTAACAATGAACATTTTAATCATAAAGGTTCAATCGATCAACAAACCTTTGCATGGTTATTGGGACTAATACTTCAGGAATATTTTGAGATTTTTATACCTACAAGTCTGACGAATTTCAAGAATTATTGGCTTTAAATGATATTTTTGATAGACATAATTTCGGTTCGAGGTGTTGCGCGTGTCCGTGCTCGCTCATCAACACGTTACACAGAGCGTTTTCCTAGTTATTGTTATGGCATAGAGGTAAGAAGGGATGGTACCATTATTTTTCTCAACAGAAATACGCATTATGTGCTTTTCAAAATATTGATTGGATTATTATAATAGGCATTAATATAGGTAATAACTTCGTTTCATACAGCGTTATTTGCAGATAGTGCAGTATTGAACTAACATTCTTCTCAAGTTTTATTTCTAAAGACATGGTAAACTCTAGAGCAATACTGCACTATCTGCAAATAACGTTGAATTGGATTTAGTTTTGACGCCAGGTTTACAGATAATTCTGGTGCAAGACTTCACTATCTGTAAATATCTTAGGACATTTTGCAGATAACGTAGTATTGAACGAATTTAAAGTTGAAAATAATTACCTACGGGTTATACAGCGTTATGTGGTATAGGATGACCAAATTATGAAATATAAGAATTTGCAACATTGGACATAATAGAAAAAGTCCTAACAAAGACATTTATGTAAAAAAATATATGTATGTATTTTGAGATATCGTAGTCTTGAACTGGGGTGGCGATTTTACCGGCATTTTAAGCGTGTTTGGAAGTATTTGTCAAATTTCTTGCCGGGAATTTAAGATATTATATCACTGCTGCTTTGACGCATTTCGTTTCGGCCCTTTCCAAGGTCTGTAGAGCAGAAACTTGCAAACGCATATCAAATCGCATGCAATATGAAGGCTCGCTTATCAACGCGTTACACAGAGCGTTTTCCTATTCGCGCAAAAAGCGATACGTGATGGAGCCACTTCACGCTGGCTCCATCAGTCCAGCGTGAAGATGGCTACTGTCAGTCTACAGAATTAACTTATTTCTTTTTACAGTTCGTGTTTCAAAGTGGAGTCAAAAAGGAGAAACAATTGAAATTGAAATTTAGTTATAAATTTAAATTTTTAGGCATAACAAACAACTATAAGAAGTATTTTTACAAATATTTGTCATCCGCCATTTACCTACAGTACCCCAGTTTTTACCTAGTACCTAGTTTTTTTATGTTGCAGGCACTTTTTTTGGATACGATTGGAGACAAAATGGGGTGACGAATTGATTTGAAATTTTAATCATGATTAGATAAAAGACAAACTTAGGGTTATCACTTGGTACATTTTTATTTTGCTTTGTTAATTGTTGATTTTTCGTGAAAAATTGTATATTTTCTTGTCTCGCTGGGTGCCGTATGATATTTAATTTTAAAAATGTGCTAAGTGATAACCCTAAGTTTGTCTTTTATCTAATCATGATTAATATTTGAGATCAATTGGATCACGGGCTTAGTCTTCAATCGTATCGAAAATTTCATCGGTTTGCGCTGTTTTGTTGAATAACCGGTGTTTAATTAACAAGGCATGAAGCAAAAATGTGAATATCCTATCAAAGTTACACCCACTTATGAAACAATTTTTCTCTCTCAATTGGCTAAAACGGTCGAGCGCCTAAAGAGGGCACCTAATGTAGCCCTAGAATCATCCTGCCTCTGGCAGGTACCACAATAAATAAATAATTTAAAATGAGAAGGACCCTAGTAGGATAGTAGCGCACCTGCATGGATTATTCTAAACCAAGTGTGTTATATTATTTAAAAAATTTTAATAAATCTATACGAAATCTAAACGAAAAGAAACTAGGAAAAAAGCAGCAAATTTGACAGATGTTACCACCTGTGGGATTCGAACCCACGTCTTTCTGATTGCCGGTCCTCTGTTCTAACCACCAACCCACATGAGTCGGCTGAAAGTGCAGTGTTGTGCTGCTTTGTTATTGTTATTGTTTGCACGATGTTTTTGCCCTTGAAAGGAATCCTGCACGGAGTCTGTGACGCACGATGTGTTGGTGTGGATCCCGTTAGGGGTCGTGTGGGCCGAGATGTGGTCCAGCGTTGAATCATTCGTCTGTGACGTCAGATCACGTGGTACACTACGCAGCAAGATGGACGATCATCGCCGATATCACGCTAAAGCGTGGCTTTCACGATTATCTGCAGTTGTTGTGAAGATATCACTCGAAAGAGACAATCTCAATTGAGTTCTCGAAGATGCACTGATCATAGCGCTCAACTGTGAGTGACAGAACTTTTAAGAAAATGTCGCTCAAAATGTTCGTGAGCTGATCAGGAATGAATGTAAATACTGAAATAATGGAATTAATCTAATTATGGGTCCATTTGATCAGACGCGTAGGAAGGGGGGGGGGAATCCCCCTCTCCCTATGTTCTAGATACATTCATATTTCAAGATAAAAAAAATGCTTAAAAAGTGTAAATCGCGTAGAAATGCACCAAATTTATGCCTGAAATTCCAAAATTTTCCGAGACTTTGCGCCCCCGGACCAGCATTTTGCTGGAGGCCCTACCCCCAGACCCCCCCCCCCCCCATCTTGCAAAATTTGTGCCAGATGTACCTTTTTTCCACGAGTAGGCAAAGTACCGGAAAAATCAAACTTTCAGGGATTTAAAATTATCTTTACTTTCAATTCATTGCTCTAAAGAACATGAAAAGTTTTCTTAATTGTGAGAACCATGGTTTTGTTGTTAGTCGCTTTTCCTGTCAAGCTCCTATCTTACTTATCCACTTATTCAACAAGACTTATAAACCTATCTTACTAAACTTCTATTGTTTTAGTAAACAAGCAACATATATGGTATAGGTACCGTGTTCATGCTTCGACTGCGTTATCTTTCGGGAATGTTCCCTATTATTAGTCCACGACCGCCTCCTACGCAATATCCATATACCCTAGTATTCCTCATCATCCCTCTCATCATCAAAACAGCTGCCATTACTTAGCCTCAGAACAGTACAACGTTAAACACCATTAGCAATTAAAATGGAACGATTGTTTTGAATTGGCTTCCAACACAATTGCTTATGCAACGATCCCAATGATCAATTTGTAAATGAGTTTCGCCCCTGATACCGATGTCTTGTTTCGCTCACTGCGTCATATTTTCGCACGGGTTATTGGCCTGTCCGCGAGCGCGCTGGTGAGGCCCTATATAGCCACATGTGAGTGTGGGCAAGTGTGGGGGCCGCACACCTGACCAGCGCCCACACCCCCCACCCCGACAGCTCCTGTGCGGACAACCTGCTACCGCGACTCGTGTGTTAGATTGCTCAGACACGGCTAAACATTTCCACAGTTCGATTTATCCAACATTTATTGGCTTCTGGCACATGATGTCATCAGGAGGGAAATGTGCCAAGGTTATTAGGAAAATCACTTTTCTAAGTGGAAAATGTATATGGATAAATATGCGTATTATTATTATTATCTTGTACTTAATTAAATATCTTTATTTTGAACGTTACATTGCCGAGCTGTTATAGATTTGTTTACCTATAACTACCTTAGCCTGCCACAGACAAGGTCTTCAATGGGCTACTATGGCAACATTTTTACATACAAATAGTATATTTTAATTCGCATTATCTTTTAGTAGGTAAGGCTAACCTCTAAATTCCATATTACACTATACAATTCAAGTAATCAATTTGGCTATGTGATAGTATCAAAATCTTAGCAATTATTGGTTTAGAATCGGTTCTATATTTTCCCAGCTGAAGTTGGACAATTTGAGATTAACTAATTGAAGCAAATCTTCGAAATAGAGAACACATCTTCATAATATTTAATCATATCTTGTAAAAATATCAAATATCAAAAGAAAAATTGAATGTTAATTGCTCTTTAGGACGACGGTTATAAAAAAATAAAGGTAACCTAACATCAAACCTTAAAAATGGCACATTCAAACAAGATTTCAATTGGGTCAATTTAAATCTGGAAGATTTGAGTTGCCCAACAAGAATTGAATAGTGTATACCCACTTTAGACAAACATATTTAGTTTTGGGTGTATAACATTCAGAATCTTACCTCCACCAGTACGTTTTCAGTGCACGTAAATCCAGCGTAAATGCCGACCTACAATTGACGGAACGGCGCCGTAAGGGACGGAACGGGAATGTTGAAAACGAGAATTTCAATTAGTTCGTCCACAACTAACGAAACGGTGACGGAACGTAAGAGAGTTGTATTTGTGTAAATTTGTCTTACGTCGTCGTTATGTACGTAACGTCGCCGTTACGTCAATTGTTCAAGTGTTATGATTTGAAGACACATCTCATTGTGTTGTATCCGTCAATTGTGAGCTTATTTGCTTGCGACTAAGCATGATCCTACTTCTGCCACCAATGTAATATTAAAGTAATCGATAAAGCAGGTTCATAATGCGAATTGTCTGATTTTAAGTATAACCAATACGAGATCTTTATTATGTTGTAATGACATGTACCAAACTCATTTACCAGCAGAAATCGTCTAACCGATGATGTGGGATAAATTTACATCCGAGATCAGATAATTGCCGGTCAGTAAACTGCTAAGTTGGAGCTCGAATTACCGTCAATTATTATAATTGTTGAATGGAGATATACTTATTAGGTATGCGGCTGTTGTTTGGTTTTCTAATCAAACCCTCCAACCCCACATTCTCGAAATCTGCGTTTACTTTTGTGTCCTCCGGATAATCAAGTTTTGTCAAAGGACTTAGAAATTTGCATTGACCATCGGATGTTCCTATCTAATGTCTGTACATACACAAGAAGTACTTAAGAAACACGTTCATACCAACTTTTTGTATTTACGAACGACTAAAGCCCATATTACACTATGCAATTCGAACAGAACAATTTCAATCATAAGCCAATGTATTCCGGAATTGCAATGTGTAATATGATCTGAATTGAAATAAATATGGACTTCCAATTCTAGAATTTTGGTGAGCGCTCAGCCGTTTGAGCAAATTGTGAAAGATAAAAATATGTTCCATTAGTGGTCCTTAATTAGTGGGTTGGATGATGGGTTGTTCACTTGATCAGTCTAATAGTAAGTCTTTTTTTTTATTCGTGCCTTGTTAAATTTACTCAAAACAGATTTGAAACACAACGCGAAAAACTGCTCAATCGGGAGCAATTGGAGAAAACCTGTGAACCAATTGGCAATTGATGTGGTTCACGAAAAAACGTGTTTTTCAAAAAAGATCTGATGGTATAGTTACTTGGCACATTTTTTAAATAATTTTTATAAGACCCAAGCAAAAAATGAAAATAGGTAACTTTTACCCAAAATCAATCAATATTTCGTATATGGAGGAAAATTACAAATCCTTTATTGCACAAAGGAAGATAATTTTAAAACAACCTTAGATTGTCTAATCATTATTTACATTTCAACTTATTTCTTCCACCCATTTCGTCTTCAATCGTCCCCAAAAAAGTGTCTGAAACAAGCATCAGAACAATCAAAATCTCTCGACAGCGAGAGAAACACAATCTCGTGTACAGACAGTCATCTAGATCAATCTAGTCGCATCTGGTATAGATGAGATTGGTACATGCACAACCCACTGAACATTGTGCAGTACATTTCCATTTACCCTCATTGAACATGCACTTTGATGCAACAGAATGACGCAATGCACTTGCTTTCTACTTGCAACCGGAAACTCTGCACTGCATCAGGTACTGAAATCAATTATATTGCACGTGATTGCTGGCCAATCAACACAGAAGCGCTTTGTTCTACAACACTGATATGTTGTGTCAGCTTTATGAACTAATTGAGCGAGCGAAGCGAGCGTCTCCTTTTGGCTCTTGTAACACTACACAACAGGTGGCAGTTGGTAATAGAAAAATGACTCGTTGATTGACGAAGTAAGATCACAGAAAATAGTATATAAATATAGAAGGCTATCAACATAGGTAGTTTCATTAGTTCCTAGAGGGGTATAAAGAAGTATTTTAATGCCAAAGCCTACTAGAGTGCAGAGAAGAATTTTATGTGTGACAACAATGGGAGAGATTTCGTGGCGAGTGGTGATTGGTGGAGACAGGTTGAAATTTTACAACAATGAAAAAGAGATGATAAAAATCAGTTGGATAAAATATTTTGAAGAAGTCAGATGTAAAACATTATTTCTCTTGGATGAAACTAATCAAATTTCATTTTAAAGTTTATAATAGTAATTCTTATCTATTATAAACTATTTCAAGAAACAAGAAAGGAATGAAGAACAAGAATTGACCATATAAACGTGTGATGGAAAGAAAAGCAGAACATGGACAGTTGAAACTTTGAACCTTTGATTGAACCACGGAGCATTGACGGCGAAGGAATGAGTACAAAATAAGACTGTTTAATGTTAAATAATACCTAATAACTATTTATAAATATTAAGAAAGAGAATTGTAAACTTTGTCAAAGTTAGGTAGCTAGTAACTGGCCAGTATTAATTGCAGGAAAACCAGGATTGCATAACATGTATGTGCATGATCTCTACCTAATTATACCATTGTAATACTTCGAAGATGTTTATTGCTTTAAAAAAAGGAATAGTTACAATAGTGAAGACCAACGTGGAGCTATAGGTTGAGATAGTTACACTCTTTGGGCACGGACCTCTGTTTTTTTTTTTTTTTTTGTGTGTTTCTTTTTGTTACTGACGATATACAAGTCACAGTTTTTCTTCGATCAAGCTGAAATTTTGCACATATGCACTGACCATTTCCGGGCGTTGCAGACCCTAATGTTTTTGAAATCCCCTGATTGGTTCAAATTTAAAAAAAAATTATCTTTCGATTTGATTGTTTGATCAATTTGAAATGTTGACAAGTCATTGCCACTAACATTTTACCCAATCAAACAAAGTTTCAGCCAAATCCTCCCATTGGTTAAAATTTAAAACCATCTTTACTGTGATTTTTGAAATTTCAACTAGAACCGTTTGACCGATTAACTTAAAACTTTGCATGGTCATTGGGACCAACATTATCTGTGTTTTTGACAATTTTCAGACACATCTGTGTTTAAATCCAAAAGTTATTGACATTTTACGGACATTTTGCTTGTTGCTACGGATCACGGCAACATTGACGCCTCAGTTCCAATGTTCCAAGGTAGTTAGAACAGAAACTTTCAAACGCATAATTATGACACTTATAATCAACAGATGGGGCGATGCCAAGCTAGGACGACAGGATCGGCCCCTTTGGCGCTAGCGTCGAGGCTGTACTTTTCAAATCAACGTATTTCTTACCCCACAGTCCGTATTTTCATGTTATATTATAAGAATTCATGTTGATATTGGTTATTTAGCGAAAGAGTGGATAATTATTAGAAATTATAGTGTAATAATGATATTTTGGTCATGTAATGACAGCTCACAGAATTATTTTTGTTTCCAGTGCTTTCTTCAACTGACTCACTGCTTAATGGAATTGTGTAACTTTCAATTAAAACAATTGAGAGGGTGTCGCCTCAGATTGAAATCTAGTGGAGCGGTCGCTCCACGCCAGCCAAGTCGGACGGCGCGCGCACACTCTCATATAAAGGCTGGAGCAAACCCACTTTTACTGTAAGCATCAAAGTGGCATTTTCGGCCTACTGGATCTTAAAATTGAGAAATCTCACATTGTTGCGAAATATCTTAATTTCGAGCTATGGCCCACCCTACAACATATACTAAATTTGGGAACAATAGGTTACGCCCTTTGCGCGCTAGAGGGCCGTGAAAACTGTGTTTTAGGGCGGTTTTCATAATAATAATCTTAGTAGTAGTAGGCTGGAGCTAAAATCCGGTAAACAGGCCACAGCCTAAACGGCTGAACCGATTGATCTCACATTTTTACCACGTGTGCACTTTTGGCGTCTGATTTAACCTTGTCCCCATGAATTTTTTGTGCCGCCATTTTGAAACCGGAAGTGACGTCATATCTCGTCAACGGTTGGACCGATCGGAACGAAATTTGCGCCAATCGTTTCAGACGGTCATCTATATGGATTATCAATATCAAAAGACTGAACATTATTTTAAATAAACCGGAAATGACGTCATGAAATTTAATATACATCGATTTGCATTTCAGCAACAACTGTTGATCCGATTGTCTTGATATTTATGTAACGTTTGTACTTTTGATATTTCATTTGACTTGTTATAAAACCAACCGGAAGCCGCCATTTTGAAACCGGAAGTGACATCATGTCTCAAAAACGGCTAAACAGATTAGAACAAAACCAGCGCTAAACGATTTAGACGGTCAACTTTATGTAATCAGTAATATTTGATGATTCAAATATCGAAACCGGAAATGACGTCACACATTTTATGACCTATACCGGAAATGACGTCATAAATATGCTAAATGACGCTAAATTCACCACTTTATACTTTAAAATAGATATAAGTAAACGTACTTTGTAAATAATTATAAATTCAAGGTTGCAGTGTTCTCGGCGGCCATTTTTAAAACCGGAAGTGACGTCATATATCGTAAACGGTTGTACCGATTGCAACCTAAGTTTGGAAATGTGTTGGACTAATAATTATGAATTCAAGACGACATTATTTTCGGCCGCCATTGTTAAAACCGGAAGTGACGTCAAATATCGAAAATGGCTGTACCGATTGCAATCAAATTTTGGAAATGTGTTGTACTAATAATTATGAATTCAAGACGACATTATTTTCGGCCGCCATTGTTAAAACCGGAAGTGACGTCATATATCGAAAATGGCTGTACCGATTGCAACCAAATTTTGGAAATGTGTTGTACTAATAATTATGAATTCAAGACGACATTATTTTCGGCCGCCATTGTTAAAACCGGAAGTGACGTCATATATCAAAAACGGCTGTACCGATTGCAACCAAATTTTGGAAATGTGTAGGAGTAATAATTATGAATTCAAGACGACATTATTTTCGGCCGCCATTGCTAAAACCGGAAGTGACGTCATATATCGAAAACGGCTGGACCGATTGTAACGAAACTTAAAGCTATTCTTCTTGGATAATTATTTTAATCTTATATACCAAACGCAACTTTTCTAAGTATCCAAATCGGCATAGGCGTATTTTTTTAAAGAAATAAGTTCTTGCACGGACACAAGCTGTGCTACAAGCTGTATGAATAAACTAACAAAAGAAGTGATATCCCAGAAAAAAACACTCCGTGTAAAAAAGGCAGCCAAGTCTCTTTACTTTAAAAAAATTCAACACCGAAAAGGAGTGATATCAAAAAAGGAGCCAAGTCAATGACATTTCCAAATATTTAATCGTATCTTTGAAATAAAAGTATAAACACCGAGAAATACTTTACAAAAGGACTTGGCGCATCGTTTTTTTAAAGACATTTTTCTATTCATAAGCATGTGCCATTTATATACAACCGTCATTTTGAATGTTTAGAATAATAGGGAAACATCTTTCAATTAGGTACATATTATACATACCTTCTGTAAAATATTTTCTATATGATTATATACGCTATGAAACTTGTTGTCTATGCTTTCTATAAATATACACAATAGTTATCTTCGTAATATTGTTTCGTGGTGAATATAATTAAGTCTCATGCGTTATACCTTCTCATCATGTAACAATTTCTATTAATACACATTTTATAAAAATACATTTCACAAAGAAGACAGTCATATTGAATTTCTATTAAAAAATTTAACTTTATACACTTGACACTTCAAAAATATATAATTGTGTTCCATTAGTTAGTAATTATTTGACAACGTTTCATGATTTCCTTCAGTCAAGATCAAATTATGAAAAGATACCAGTCTAATATCGCCATATTAACAGTACTGCAAGAATATGTATGAGCCCACTTCCAATTGATATGAAGGGATGTGTGTTGTGAAAAATATCCGACCGAACCGGGGCACGAACTTGGGACCTCTCACTTGCCGGGCGAGAGCTCTACCAACTGAGCTACCCGATCGGACGGGCGGACATTAGACACAACACACTGATGAGGATCCTGACTCCTGACTCCATGGAAGTTTTCCAAAGAAACCTACATTCTCACCACTTCCAATTGTTATGTAATTCTTTCACCCTTATATTACTTATATATTACAGCATAAAATCATGCTTCTATCGCCATTGACAAAACTATAAAATAGTCATTACTAAAAGTAGCTTGATTCATAGATTCTGGCTCTAATAGAAAGAGGAAAATGTACCTACTTGTAAATTTCTTTCCACTTTTAGGATAGAATGATGTCTTTAAAAAAACGATGCGCCAAGTCCTTTTGTAAAGTATTTCTCGGTGTTTATACTTTTATTTCAAAGATACGATTAAATATTTGGAAATGTCATTGACTTGGCTCCTTTTTTGATATCACTCCTTTTCGGTGTTGAATTTTTTTAAAGTAAAGAGACTTGGCTGCCTTTTTTACACGGAGTGTTTTTTTCTGTTATTATTATCTGAAGAAAGCCGTCGAATTTCACGATATTCACGGTCCTCCCGCTCGCAAACGGAATAACCCGTTGTTCCCAAATTTGGTACATGTGGTGGGGTGGGCCATAGCTCGAAATTAAGATATTTCGCAACAATGTGAGATTTCCCAATTTTAAGATCCAGTAGGCCGAAAATGCCACTTTGATGCTTACAGTAAAAGTGGGTTGCTCCAGCCTTTTTAAATGAGAGTGTGCGCGCGCCGTACGACTTGGCTGGCGTGGAGCGACCGCTCCACTAGATTATTTGACATGTCTTATATCACTTTGGGATCCAATGACGAATAAACAAATAAACAAACACAAATACAAATCTTCTAAGAAAAATTATTATAAAATACAACATATATCATAAAATAATTGATGAAAACAGTTCCAATATTGTGGATGATTAAATTGATTTCATTAATATACCATAATGTAATGCAATGTTGAATTTAAGCAATATCATTGCTTCAGTGCCCTATGAGAAAATTATCTTGCTTATAATAATATATATTTTTTCGAAAACGCTCTGTGTACCGCGTTGATAAGCGAGCCTACGTATTGTGCGATTTGGTATGCATCTGCTCTACAGGCCTTGGAACTGAAGCATCAAGATAGCACTGAAATAATAATTAAAATTATTGTCATAAATTTGCAAAATATTTCACGATTACAGAACAAAATGTTCTTAAATTACACAAACTTTTGAAGATAAAGACATAACCTGCAAATATGCAAGAAATACTTAAAGGTTACGTTAAGGTAACGAAGTAATATTTTGAGCAGCCCTACCTTGATGTGCTAACCTCAATTTATCGTTGTTTAACGTCTGCAGGTCCACATATTCATATTCATTTTCCAGTACAGCTTCCTCACATTCTGCAATTAATCCAATGTAACAATTACAAAACTAAACTCTAAAGTGACCCGCAACCAATCTGTAGATTGGGATTTTCTTGAAAAACAGGTATTTTACGAACCCCTCAGTGAGCTCAACCCAAGAGAAGGTTCGGCATAACAATGGGGCATGGTGCGCACGCAGGTAAAGTAGGGGACAGGAAAATAAAATGACACTTTTCCAATCCACAGATCGACTGTGGGTCACTTTACAGAACGAATTTCATAGGTAGGTACATAATGCATTATAAATATAAATATAAGATATAGATAGATAGATAGTTAGATAGATATAGAAATAGAAATATATTATAAATATAAAATAGAAATAGAAGTTCACTCTCACTTATTTCAGGAATGGGCTCCTGTAAGAAGTTTGTAAGAAATGTACCAAAATGGACTTGAAATAATCTTTCTCTGTGCCATTTAAGTTTATCTTTATGGCCCTTCAAATGTGATGTAGGCCGAAAGACAAAATCGTTCGAAGACAGGAAATGCGAGTAACTAGCCTGAATTCGTTTGACGTTGGTTTGGAAGCGGCTTTGTGTGGGATGACCCAGCTTGTACTGTCACACCAACATCATCATAAGTCACCATGTCCTGCCAGTGAGTCTCAAATCCACTTGCGATGCAGCTACAAACAAGTATATTCAAGTGTTAACTCGATTCCTCAAAATATTTTATCACAATGTGTTAACTTTTAACTTTTGAAAAAATCGTACTTTCAAAACACGCAATAAGTCAATCGAGCACATCGATGGAAACACATTAAGGGCCGGTATTACCTTAAGTTGCTGCTACAGTTAGCTTAAACTCCACTTCAGAAAATTCCGTGTTGATAGTGCCATTATAGTGCCTCGAGTGATACTTTAAATTAGCTTCTACGTGCTTTCTGTGAAGGATATTTCAGTTCTTGCTGTTGAACGTATCAGTGCTCGCTTATCAAGCGTTTCCCAAGTTTATAAATAATTGAGGGCATCCTCAGAATGTAAACATTTACCTGAAACGCAGAACTTTCCGTTTCTCCGCAATATGTAAGCAGAGAGCCCACACATCACAGTCAATGAGATCACCAATAGCCCGTAGAGTATGTACACTTGCGTATTACCGACATTCACTTCATCCAACTCTGTAAATAAATCAATAAGTGAATCAATCAATAATTAAGAGAGTGGAGTAAACGAACCCACTTGAATCAGCACTGGGATCGTATAACTTTTGTCAACAGCCGATCGTCATCTCTTATGGGAGAATAACATTGACACGTCAAAGTCCAACGACAACAAAGTCGAGTCAATGCTAATCTCTCATAAGAGTTGTCGATCGTTTGTCAGCGAGCACTGATGGTTTGAAACTCTGTAATTTTGTCGGTCTGTCTATCTGTTTATTTTGAATTTGTTTGATGTTAAACGAAGTGAAGAATTCAGGCAAATTGTTCACATAAGATTTATTACTAGAAATGCAACAAGAGGAGGTACTTAAAATTAATAATTGACTTTTCAAAATGATCAACAGGTGGTTTCATTATTACAATAATATAAACCAAACGACAAGTTTTGACTGTTAATTTCACGCCTTTTTAAACTCAAAATTCTATCAATATCGAAATGAAATTTCTTTTTGTATCAGGCGTCCAGGAGATTGAGGAGGTTTCCTTAGAAATTCAACAATAGGAAGTAATGAAAAATAATAATGGACTTTTCAAAATGATTAACAGGTGGTTTCATTATTACAATAATATAAACCAAACGACAAGTTTTGACTGTTAATTTCACGCCTTTTTTAACTCAAAATTCTGTCAATATCGAAATAAAATTTCTTTTTGTATTAGGCGTGCAGGAGATTGAGGAGGTTTCCTTAGAAATTCAACAATAGGAAGTAATGAAAAATAATAATGGACTTTTCAAAATGATTAACAGGTGGTTTCATTATTACAATAATATAAACTAAACGACAAGTTTTGACTGTTAATTTCACGCCTTTTTTAACTCAAAATTCTGTCAATATCGAAATAAAATTTCTTTTTGTATCAGGCGTCCAGGAGATTGAGGAGGTTTCCTTAGAAATTCAACAATAGGAAGTAATGAAAAATAATAATGGACTTTTCAAAATGATTAACAGGTGGTTTCATTATTACAATAATATAAACTAAACGACAAGTTTTGACTGTTAATTTCACGCCTTTTTTAACTCAAAATTCTGTCAATATCGAAATAAAATTTCTTTTTGTATAAGGCGTGCAGGAGATTGAGGAGGTTTCCTTAGAAATTCAACAATAGGAAGTAATGAAAAATAATAATGGACTTTTCAAAATGATCTACAGGTGGTTTCATTATTACAATAATATAAACTAAACGACAAGTTTTGACTGTTAATTTCACGCCTTTTTTAACTCAAAATTCTATCAATATCGAAATGAAATTTCTTTTTGTATCAGGCGTCCAGGAGATTTAGGAGGTTTCCTTAGAAATTCAACAATAGGAAGTAATGAAAAATAATAATGGACTTTTCAAAATGATCTACAGGTGGTTTCATTATTACAATAATATAAACCAAACGACAAGTTTTGACTGTTAATTTCACGCCTTTTTTAACTCAAAATTCTGTCAATATCGAAATGAAATTTCTTTTTGTATCAGGCGTCCAGGAGATTGAGGAGGTTTCCTTAGAAATTCAACAATAGGAAGTAATGAAAAATAATAATGGACTTTTCAAAATGATTAACAGGTGGTTTCATTATTACAATAATATAAACTAAACGACAAGTTTTGACTGTTAATTTCACGCCTTTTTTAACTCAAAATTCTGTCAATATCGAAAAAAAAAAATCTTTTTGTATCAGGCGTGCAGGAGATTGAGGAGGTTTCCTTAGAAATTCAACAATAGGAAGTAATGAAAAATAATAATGGACTTTTCAAAATGATTAACAGGTGGTTTCATTATTACAATAATATAAACCAAACGACAAGTTTTGACTGTTAATATCACGCCTTTTTAACTCAAAATTCTAGATTGAGGAGGTTTCCTTAGAAATTCAACAATAGGAAGTAATGAAAAATAATAATGGACTTTTCAAAATGATTAACAGGTGGTTTCATTATTACAATAATATAAACCAAACGACAAGTTTTGACTGTTAATTTCACGCCTTTTTTAACTCAAAATTCTGTCAATATCGAAATGAAATTTCTTTTTGTATCAGGCGTGCAGGAGATTGAGGAGGTTTCCTTAGAAATTCAACAATAGGAAGATATGAAAAATAATAATGGACTTTTCAAAATGATCTACAGGTGGTTTCATTATTACAATAATATAAACTAAACGACAAGTTTTGACTGTTAATATCACGCCTTTTTTAACTCAAAATTCTGTCAATATCGAAATGAAATTTCTTTTTGTATCAGGCGTCCAGGAGATTGAGGAGGTTTCCTTAGAAATTCAACAATAGGAAGTAATGAAAAATAATAATGTACTTTTCAAAATGATTAACAGGTGGTTTCATTATTACAATAATATAAACCAAACGACAAGTTTTGACTGTTAATTTCACGCCTTTTTTAACTCAAAATTCTATCAATATCGAAATGAAATTTCTTTTTGTATCAGGCGTGCAGGAGATTGAGGAGGTTTCCTTAGAAATTCAACAATAGGAAGATATGAAAAATAATAATGGACTTTTCAAAATGATCTACAGGTGGTTTCATTATTACAATAATATAAACTAAACGACAAGTTTTGACTGTTAATTTCACGCCTTTTTTAACTCAAAATTCTATCAATATCGAAATGAAATTTCTTTTTGTATCAGGCGTCCAGGAGATTGAGGAGGTTTCCTTAGAAATTCAACAATAGGAAGTAATGAAAAATAATAATGGACTTTTCAAAATGATTAACAGGTGGTTTCATTATTACAATAATATAAACTAAACGACAAGTTTTGACTGTTAATTTCACGCCTTTTTTAACTCAAAATTCTATCAATATCGAAATGAAATTTCTTTTTGTATCAGGCGTCCAGGAGATTGAGGAGGTTTCCTTAGAAATTCAACAATAGGAAGTAATGAAAAATAATAATGGACTTTTCAAAATGATTAACAGGTGGTTTCATTATTACAATAATATAAACTAAACGACAAGTTTTGACTGTTAATTTCACGCCTTTTTTACCTCAAAATTCTATCAATTATCAAAGTGAAATTTAAATTTGTACTAGTCCAGCAGGAGTTAAGGGGAAGGTCTTGTGAAAATATGATGAAATATCACTTTTTTATTTTTATTTTAGAATAACGCGTATTGATATGTATTACTTCCATGGTAAAAAATTCAGGAAGATGTGATCATTGAGGTTTAAATAGTTTAAAACTCTATGATGTGATTACAATTAATTTGTCCAAAAAATAAAACAAATGATGATTGCGTGTGATTCTACTGCGTGTTCAGCAACTTCAAACTCACTTTGCCGAGTTCTTTTTTTCTAAGCGCTTTTGTATATAAAAATCCCTTCTTCTTTTTAATTATAACAGTTATTGATCTGTATTTTGAATGTGTATTAAAAACATATCTGTCTCACACATCTAACTAGGAAAATTTAATCAATTTTTTTTTAAATTTTCTGAGGGCAATATGCAACAAGTTTGTCAAATTTAGCGGTAATGAAATACACTAGAGGGACCCGCTTACAAATTGTATGCGAAATTGTATCGCAATTATATGATTAATTTAATTCGTTTCGTAATCGTGAGGTCAATACGAATAATGATACCTATAACTATATATATTTCCAAATTTTTTGACACAACATTTTAAATCAAACCGAAATAAAAGTTAAATATCAAAGCTGTCACGTGATCTTACTTGCCTCCTGAAGATATAAAAGTCTGAATCTCTGCACAATTCACATCAACATAAACGATCGTTTTAGTATACATAATTTTGATTCCTAAAACGTAATTTTCAATGTTTTTTTTTGTGTCTGGGGCTTAAAGTCGCACTGTTCTGCAGCGAGGCTAATGGCGACGGATGAATGATTATGATGATGATTGGGAGATGATGGTGAAGAGTATGTAATGATGGAAGGGGGGAAGGAGGCAGTCGTGGCCTGTTAGTAGGTTACTTCCCAGCATTTGCCTGTCGACTGAGGGAATACCACGAAAATACTCGTAGGTATACACGAAAATACAAAAAAAAGTTCTCTTACGCCCATTTTGAACGTTTCACAAACTATATTTATTTAAAATCCTAATATTTCACCTGCTTTACCGTAGGCGCAACACTGTGTTGAGTGTGTCAAATTGTACCAATCCTCATAATTATGAACATTATATTTAATATTTAAATTGCACAGTATGTTTCAAAAGTTTGTTTTTATATTAAAGTAAAATTTTAAAATTTTAAAATTTAAGGAAATAAACATGTTTAAAATAAATCAGATTGCGCAATAGGAAGAATTGGAGATCTCAAGTTCAGTTGCAAAGGTTTTGTACCAACTGACATGTCAGTGATTTAGTTATAACTTAAAACGAAAGGAACTTTTATTTTCCGCGTGTAAATGATCCACAACTGGGAGCAAATGAGTGTCTCTAAATTATCAATAAATAACATAATACGACTGATATTAACATGCGCCTTTCACAAATACCTTCTAATTGATGGAACAATAACATACTTCAATTCAAATATATTTCAATAACTGACCCACAACCGGGACCCACTCCCAGTGGTGGGTCAAATTAGCACATGACAATAATGTTTTTATAAGTCTGCTGTCGACTTATAAATTCATGATATATTTTGTATATTGTACTATCTCATACCCAATTCAAGACAAATACAAATTTTAACATCATATAAACCAATACTGCATCTTCTATGAATTTGATTAAAAAGGTGATCCACCATTGGATGTTAACCCTACTTTAAAGCAGGTGAAATATTAAGATTTTAAATAAATATAGTTTGTGAGTGAAACGTTCAAAACAGAGAATTACCTATTGTTTAATGGTAAGTTCCACTATGGTAGTTCGGTGGTCGTCTTGTAATACAGGTAAAGGAAACCCAGAAAAAAACACTCCGTGTAAAAAAGGCAGCCAAGTCTCTTTACTTTAAAAAACTCCAAAACCGAAAAGTAGTGATATAAAAAACGTAGCCAAGTCAATGACATTTCCAAATATTTAATCGTATTTTTGAAATAAAAGAATAAACACCGAGAAATACTTTACAAAAGGACTTGGCGCATCGTTTTTTTAAAGACATCATTCTATCCTAAAAGTGGAAAGAAATTTACAAGTAGGTACATTTTCCTCTTTCTATTAGAGTAAGAATCTATGAATCAAGCTACTTTTAGTAATGGCTATTTTATAGTTTTGTCAATGGCGATAGAAGAAAGATTTCATGCTGTAATAGATAAGTTATATAAGGATGGAAGAATTAAATAACAATTTGAAGTGGGCTCATACATATTCTTGCAGTACTGTTAATATGGTGATATTAGAAGGGTATCTTTTCATAATTTGATCTTAACTGAAGGAAATCATGAAACGTTGTCAAATAATTACTAACTACCTATGGAACACTATTATATATTTTTAAAGTATAAAGTTAAATTTTTTAATAGAAATACAATGTGACTGTGTACTTTGTGAAATGTATTGTTATAAAATGTGGAATTATTAAAATGTATTTCATGATGAGAAGGTATAACGCATGAGACTTAATTATGTTGACCACGAAACAATATTACGAAGATAGCTTTTGTGTATTTATAGAAAACATAGACAACAAGTTTCATCGCGTATATATTCAAATAGTAAATATTATACAGTAGGTATGTATAATATGTAATTGAAAGATGTTTCCCTATTATTCTAAAAATTCTTAATGACTGTTGTATATAAATGGCTTATGCTTATGAATAGAATAATGTCTTTAAAAAAACGATGCACCAAGTCCTTTTGTAAAGTATTTCTCGGTGTTTATTCTTTTATTTCAAAAATACGATTAAATATTTGGAAATGTCATTGACTTGGCTACTTTTTTGATATCACTACTTTTCGGTTTTGGAGTTTTTTAAAGTAAAGAGACTTGGCTGCCTTTTTTACACGGAGTGTTTTTTTCTGGGATAGAATTTGCTTTAGATATTGCACTATCTTCTTATTTTTACACATTTTATTATACTAGAGTAAAAAATCTTTGTATCTAAACAGTAAGTACATCTTCTTACGGCTGTCAAAATAAAGTTTCGCGAGTTTTAATTTTGAGTGGCACGAACAGCTTACTTCACACTTAGCACAGCCCCGATGGCAGCACCCTAGCGGGAGATAGTTTGGCTAGTGCCCTATTGATCTGATATTGTGTACACACACTTATATCATATGAGTGGCCCCAGGTATATTTTTGGAACAAGATCCTGTGATTTTTGAAAATTAACAAGGAACCATTCAATCGTAAAGGTTCAATCGATCGACTTAAAACTTTGTATGGTTATTGGGACCAATATTTTTGGAATTTTTGAAGATTTTCATACAAGATTTCGGTTCAAGGTGTTGCGCGTATCCGTGCTCGCTCATCAACGCGTTACTCAGAGCGTTTAACTAGTATTATGATTCCTTCCTTCTACGTCTGAGCTCGTACTGAGGCTATTTTCGTGGATTCCCTCTGGAGAGACAAATGCTGGAACACAAATAGACCACGGTCACCTCATTCCCACTATCCATTCTAACATATTCTTCAACTTATGTCTTGACCTTATAAACGTCAAAATTGTATTGAGTAAATCTTTATTAAGTATTAATTTAGTTTTTGAAATCACTGCTGGGGCTGGATTAGAAAAGATGGTTGAAGTCTTATATCATAAAGCGTATGCATCCCGGCATAAATTTAGTTTCCACCAGATTTTAGGTTGAATTGACCAGGAACTAAATGTTATTTTGAACTCATGAATGTCACCTACACCTTGTTATTCCATGTATATCATGCAATAACAAGATGTTATCCCTGATGCTAACTAGGAAGTCTCCAGGAAGTGTTTTGAATCTCACTTGTTTGTCTCGTGATCGACTTCTTTGTTATCGCTATCTTCGGCGACATACACGTTAAATCTAGAATCTCTAGGTCATATTCTTTGTCTTGAAGTTATATAATTTTTACTTTAACAATGTTCATCTTTATCAATTATATAATATATTACTTATCGGACCCCTATACACCATTTAAGTTATAACATGATATTACTATTTTAAAACTAAGTATTTTATCATTATAAATGAGGGGTTGTACAATTAAATTCATGAAAAATGTCCGTAAACATGATAATAGCCTAATGACCTAACATGACCTAATGATATTAGGTATTTCGGTCATAAAGTTATACATTTTGTGGATTCAGCCCCTGCACATTAAAATTAATTCAATAATCCTCTTGACTAACTAAAATAGTCACAATACAAATGCACGTCAAGCATAAGAACACTCGTGAAAGATGCTGTGATCCATATATCTTCACCATCTGAAGTGTCTCAGTAAACGCAGCATCATTAGCGATGCGTTGATCTACACATGTTGAATAGCTGACCTGGTGGGTGGTCCGGGCCCGGTCCGGGTCCCACCGGGTCTTGTTCCTCTTGGCATTGTCATCGCCATCATCAATCATCCGTCTCGTGCGTCGTTAATAACACGCCGAGAAGAATGATAACTTCATCGGCAATCAAGATCTATGTAATTACGAAATGATTATGAGGACTGGATAACGATGCTCAAACTTCAACGAGCAAAGAGATTAACCAAAATTGTTATTAAGTGTTCTGAACTTTTCTTCGAAATCATCAAGTCCGTTTTGGGAATGCTAATGATGATTATACACTACAATTTTATACTGCTTCTCCATTGCTATTAGGGTCAATTTTATGAACTACTTAGTAACTTAATTCCATACCCGCCCAATCAATTATATTTCTATTCATTTAATGGGCATTTCTTGGTCGGCAGACACCTCTCTAATTCTATATGTTTAGATATAAGAGAGCGCCCGCAGCGCCCTCGGCGGTGTGACTGGGAAACATGATCACGGATTTCAGGCTCGAGTACGGGGTTCGACGGCTGGAGGGGTTGATCGGGCTCCGCGGAGAATGCATAATGTGTGAGTGTCGAGCTCAAATCATACGGTTTCGTGTCAGTTTCGTGAGGCAATCAGATGGTTGTGGCGGTGCGTTGAGTGTTGTGTGTTCGTTGCACTGGAGTCCTATTCGATAACTTTAACATGTCCGATTCTGTTGGAATCCGATTCGGTCCATATGGCTGTGAATCAGATTCAGCTGAATCGGGAATTTTAAAGTTATGGAATAGGGCCCCTGGGTGGTGGGAGGGGGTGAGGGTCTGAGGGTGAAATTACAAGAAAACATTATCATGGAAGTGTGCCCAGATGGGATTTAGTAAAGTTTAGGATTATACACTTTATTTAGCAATGATCTTTTGTCCAGGAAATGCGATAGGTGACAAAATTATAATTTCTGAAAAAGTCGAGGTTTTCTACTTATTTAATCTCTTGGTTTATTAGTACAGGTACTAGGCCGGGGAATAGTGTTTTTTTTTGGAGGAGGGGATTTTAGGTCTCATGAGTCCCCCCCCCCCCGTGGCCCCCGTGCCCCGTGGGTTTGTCACTAGTTATTTGTTTAATCCCTACAGCTTGGTTGAAAAGGCCCGGCATGTGATACGACAAAGGGCCTGTATTAAGAAGATAAAAGGGCCCTTAAAACAGGGAAAAAAGGCGACACAAAACCGAGCGACCAGGCCAGTCCGCCCCTGGCTGTACACTGTCACAAGAAGTAGTTGATTTCAACACTTATTTCTACTCTTCAAGTGTCCATCTGAATTTGGAGGAAGGGAAAACATAAACTTGGTAACATATTATAATGCCACAAACCGGAGCTACGCCCTCTAGTTCAGCAGTTTACACAAATTACCTATTTATAACGTCTTGATGACGAAACAAAGGTTGTTAATAGACCAATTCAGAAATTATCTGCGTGGCTCAGGTTTATAATCAAAATTGTACGTTCAGTTTGATTTCACATACAATTTGCGTGTGACATCATTCATTGTTGACGCCATCTTGCTGACACGATTCAGAATAGCTGTCATCTCTGTTTCTGGTGATATGTTGATAGCAAATGATTACCTTTACAATTTGTAGGTTCCAGAGAATATCTATATTATACATATGAATTCCTTATTTAATGTTATCCAAGGATTAGACCTGTCAAATGTGTCTCCATACACAATATTTTGCATTGTTGATGTAAAACAAAAGAATCTTGTGAAAGCTATTAATTAATTGACGTGTTAATTTATTGTTGTAAGACACGCACGGTAATATAGGTACTACTGGAAAACCAAAGCACGCGTTTTGCTTGTAATAAAATTATACCCAGTTCTTGAATTGAATCGTTTAAATATGATAAAACATGCACACTGACGTTTTCTTCTCATCCTGTACTGTTCGGTTTTTAAAGAGATACCTAAGCCTGATGAAGTCTACTGACATGTATGTAGATGCAACGTAAAAAGTCAAAGTGAACCGGATCATTACTGGGGTGGGATATGACTCCAATGTGTGCTATAATAAAGTATCGAACCGATCCAGTTGATTGGTTTGAGTTGTTGCTCAATGTTCACTATTATTCCAATAAATATTCACATTATTCATAATCGATCAATTACATCTCAAGGAAATCCTCCACTTTCAATTGGCCACAGATTTTTCTTTCCTCTAAGTATTATGATCCTTGTTGCGAGCAAGGACACGCAAGTTATACATGAATGGAATGATTTAGTATTAGAAACTCAACTCGCAGCTAGAGTTGTCCTCCTGATCGCATCTTCTGTCAGGCAGGGAGGGTCCACTTCCTCGCCAGTGACCATCTGGTGTACAATACCCCTCGTACGTGGGCGCTGATTGACCCCCAAACCCGCGTCCACCCAGCCCAGATACCCCCATCGCATTATTAATAGCACTGACGTAATAGCGAAATATACAGCGCCTGGGCTCGCTCCAAATGAGGCATGTGTGTTTGCTAAGTGTAAGGATGGCTTGAGCCACTCCTGTGTATATGATCACGTGGTTCGAGGGGCGGGGCGCGACTAGAACCGGTGTTACCTAAAGATATACCTCATTCATATTCAACAGTTGTGACGTCACATACTGACAGAAAGCACAGATAGAGAGAAGATGGAGGAGAAAAAACAACATACAAGAACGAAATGGGATAAAAGATGGACTTTGTGTTTTGACATTAGAGCCACCCACCCTTTATATTATCCGTGTGGAAGACATCGTCTCTCGCGCGTTCAAGTCTCCAGACGGCTTCGTTGGACTTGGTCGCAAATAGTTCGTTTTGGAAACCTTCGGAGTTTTAAAAAGTCATCTAATGTGGACAACTATGCTCTTTACTATCTAAACTGAATAAGGAAATGTAGTTCCATTAATTTTAAGGCCGAATGTAATGGTTTTATTAAACAGCAAATGATGTGAATTTAATTGTCAAAGTGCCGGTTTTTTCATACGTTTTCCAAGTATTGATTAACTAAATGAGTGTTAAAATTTTAGCTATCACTGGTTGTTGTCGGTCGTCCAAAAGTCATAATTGGTAAAACCGGTATTCAAATTGAAATAAATGTATTTTAAGTAGAGATAAGGCTAATTACAAGACTGATTGAATTGAAAACAGGACAAAACTTTGATTATTTCTTCATTTTATACATTGTATTCAGTTTGTTTTTCAAAAATGTTTCAAAACCATTATTTTTGTCATCAAAATCAAACCATATGACTGACAAAAACGTAAACATGAGCGTTACTTTGGAATCTATTTTGTTAGTGTTTGTAAGAAATCCCCATATCTCTTTGCTCTGAAGCATCTAACAGAGAAACAAGTATAATATTGCAGCTTATGTCTTAAGATATTCAGTGCCTCCAAATATAGCGAATGAACAATTGCGTTCATTTCAATATTCCAAGCAAGTCGTTGGATTTATTACATATGTCTGCAGGCTTCAGGAGAGTTTTTGTAACGAAGTTGGTTTCTATTTGCATCGTGTGGGGAGATCCAGGTGCATCCAAGTGCATAAGATCCAGGTGCATCCAAGTGCATAAGATCCAAGTGCATTCAAGTGCATAAGATCCAAGTGCATTGGATCCAGGTGCATCCAAGTGCATCCAAGTACATCCAAGTGCATAAAATTCAAGTGCATCCAAGTGCATTGGATCCAGGTGCATCCAAGTGCATATGATCCAAGTGCATCCAAGTGCATTGGATCCAGGTGCATCCAGGTGCATCCAAGTGCATCCAAGTGCATTGAATCCAGGTGCATCCAAGTGAATAAGATCCAAGCGCATTGGATCCAGTTGCATCCAAGTGCATAAGATCCAAGTGCATCCAAGTGCATTGGATCCAGGTGCATCCAAGTGCATATGATCCAAGTGCATCCAAGTGCATCCAAGTGCATTGAATCCAGGTGCATCCAAGTGAATAAGATCCAAGCGCATTGGATCCAGTTGCATCCAAGTGCATAAGATTTAAATGCATCCAAGTGCATCCAAGTGCAGTCAAGTTCTGGACCGCTGAAAAAGAAAAAGACGAAGATGAAATAAAATTACCAACGTAGAACCTCTAATTTTTCAGACAGCTTTGTTGAACTAACAACAAATGTTGAACTAACAAAGCTGGTTCAAGAAGGAAAGAATTGGAATTAACTGATATGTGAATTAGCTGACTTTTTTTAAAATTTGACCTCTCGTACATTTTACAAATGTAAATTTGGAAATTCTCTGAATATGAAATTATAAAATTTGAATAACGCCAATATCTTTTAGAATTAAAAAATGTCAATGATACACTTGGAGCAATGCGTTCTCTTTAATTGTCTCACATTCAGCATTATCTATACCTTCACTTCAACAAGATGGCCAATCCCAGAAATAGAATTATAGGGATTAGAAGTAATTCGTGATCATTCCTCTCAAGTCACAGAATTTTAAGTAAGTAATAAGCACAAATAATAAAATATATACAAAGTAGAAGTACAAGATAATTTTTTAATAAAGATAGCAATAATTAAGGCGCCAGTCGCTTGTGTAAAAACAGTCTGGTCGTCAAGGTGTGTCGAGTGTCGAGTCTAAGAACCTTGAGTCGTGCTCCTGATAAACAGTCATGATTTATCAATGAAAGACAGGTGAAACCTTCACACTCTCGACGTCGACGTAGAGGTGGAAAGAGAACGTAACTCCCCACCCCAGTCCCAGCTCAAGTACTGAATGAACACCCATGACTCGACACAATCTTCCAAGACGCCACTTAGAGACCAAACATTTCCCCTGAAACACACCTGCGATTGAGACGTTTAAGTATCAGTTTTGAGCAAGGAATGATAATTAATTGAAATCGCGAGTGTTCTCACCGGAAACCCCTGTCAAGTCTCGGCAGATTCTAATCCCCGAGTGGACCCTCCCTCGCCGTGCAAGCCTTGAGGAATGTCGTCTAATAAAACTAACAAACCACGTCATTAATAATTGCCGTGCGCTCGTCCAGCATCGCCCTGGCCACACGTGTGCGCTAGACCGGGCGTCCCGGCGGCGGCGTCGCGGTGACGGCGGCGTCGGTCGCACTGGCGGGTGCACGGCGAGGCGAACCGTCGCGACGCGCAGGTCGCCGTGGAGTTGGAGGCGGAGGGTCGACGGGAACGCGAGATGAACGGGCGAAGGGCGTGAGTGTGTGTGATGTCTCCAGCTGCTCTGTCGCTGGATCGAGGTGGACACTGGCCGAAGCGACGAGCTAGAACAATGAGGTGTGCTCTGGAGGATCCCAAACCTCTGGGAATCATTTAATCATCAAACAATCCGATTTTCTCTGCCCAATATGTATTTAAAACGAGATGTTGGGAAATGATTTCAGAAATGTATATTATCAGGTCTCCGCGCCCCGGACGCGCATGGCAACAGGGGTGAAGGGGTCACTCCCTATAGACACTACATTGTTCTATTTTCCGATGGCATTTCGTGGGCAAAAAGGTCACCTAAACTATGGAAATAAACTCCTCCATTCCAGTCAATGAGAGAGCAAAAGCAGAGATTTATACAGATATTTATTTCACTTCGACAGATAATGTCAGAGAGCAGAGAACAATGAGACAAATCAGTTTGTTCTGCTTTAAAACTACACACGTGACCGCTGATAAGTGATAGGACACAAGTGAGCGTGAAATCACAATTTGATTGGCTGATCATTGTGATCTGGGCAAGAAATACAAACAAAAACAACGTCCCATGAGAGTAGCGAGTCCGTCAATAAGTTGAATATATCTGATGTAACGCTCAGATGTGAAGATATGATCTGAAGACAAGACACGGGCCATAAACCATCTCCGATCTCCTCGTGTGGCCATATAAGCCACAATCTCCCCGGCATACTAATTGATTCTAAGATGTATTAGCGATCCCTGTGGGTCACTCTCTCGCCTCGCGTGTGGGCGAACCGCGCATGTGCAACCAAGCTGTCGGATCAAGGCTACACATTCATTGATGTCTCGACGCCACTCGACGCTGTTGCAACCTCCATCTTGCATGAATGAAAAGTGTTACTCGAATCAAAAGCCCTACCTAGTCGGTTAACACAGGACTAATAGCGAACAGAAGGACTTATAGGTGTTGTGTCAATATTGGAACAGACTTATAAGAATGACGTCATTTGTTGGTCGAGGTAACTTGAACCTAACGTGTAAATAGGAAAAGTATATTGAGACCCATTGTGTGCTTTATATAATAACCCAGCTGGACTGAACACTTTATACCCTATATGGATGATACTAATAGTTTAGATTACTAAACGTGTTTGACTTTTTTTTCTAAACTGTATTTTAGTTTCACATTTTATTTGCGCGTGACATAGAATCGTGTCTTCTATTTATTATCTTGACATTTCTTATGAATTTCAATCTTAAATCATTCTAAGCGTCTGGTTTTTGTGAGTTGGTCTCGACGATGGAGAGCGACACCGACTTTGACAATTCCCAGGTGAAAAAACTTGAGGTAATTATTAGTGGAACGAGTTTGAATCACTTGGAGCTGCGACTCCATCAAGTTGAAGTGAAGAGCACAGAAGTTGACACAAAGACGGGAATCCTGCTGTCACAATAACAGACGTATTAATTCTTTACAACGCTCTATAATTTGTTTCATTTGTTACAGTGGTTATAGAACTCGTTGCTAAGTGTAACAACCTGTCACGTGACATGCACAACAAAAGATAAATCAGTATTTGAAAGAAACGGATTTGCTGAAAAAGATTTGATGGCGTCATCATATGAAGTCTATGCTACCTTGTCATCTAATTCTGTTAGGAGTTCTGATTTAATTGATATTAGCAAGAATTGATTTATTTATTTATTTATTTACTTGACTAGATTGGTTACATACATAACATTAGTCACGTCAAAACACAAAATCCCATTAACATTCATTATTACAATAATCAACAAAACTACAAACAGAATAAAAACACTTTTCCATGAGAAATTTCCTTAATACCATTTTAAATTTGTCCTCATCAATTAAACTCAAAACTTTGAGGTCTTTATGTAAAACATTAAAAAGTTTACACCCCATGTAAGAAGGTCAATTTTCAAATGAAGCTAGCCTATATGTCTAGCTACATTAAAGCAGAGTTGGATAAGTTACTTGTAAAAAGGAACTAGCTACTCTGTAAGTTACCTGATCTCAAAAGGAACTAAGTTACTTGGTAAGTTACTTCATTTGAAAAGTAATTGAGTAGTTACCAAAAAATTGAGTTACTTTCAAGTTACTTTGAAGTTACTTTTCAACTTTTCAATACTACTATACATCTGATATAAATGCAAAATAAAATACAACTTGGATTTGGATTTTCTGTCAAGAGATAGAAAGGGACTTTGAAGACTGTAAAATTCCACTAAAATATTATGTTTGTTAAATTAAAATTTCACCTAAAAGTAACTTTAAAAGTAACGAAAATTAAGTTACAAGTTACTCTAAAATTGTAACTTAGTTACTCACAAAGTTACTGAGGATGAAAAGTAGCTAGATACCCCAAAAGTTACCCAGAAAGTAACTAGTTACTGGTAACTAGTTACTTTCGTTAAGTTAAGGCTAGGCCACAATTGTCGTAATGCTTAATGTTTAATGTTTAGTGTTTAATGTTTAATGTCTAAGAGAAATGGATGATAGGGTTTATATGATATGGGCCACAATATGTTATAGTGATTAATGTTTAGTCACAGTGGTATAAGAATTGAATAAAATTCATTTCTTACAACAAAACCTTACGACAAGCCAATCAGAATAGACTTACTACTACTGCTGCGCGCCGTGGAGAAATTCAGAACTTGTAACTACAGTTAAAATTGCAGATAAGCGGTGGATTAATATTAAACTGTATGAAATAAGTAACTTACGAACTTTTATAGCAGATTTTTGTTTCAAATGAAGGTTGTAAAACTTCAGGAGGTTCTGGAAATTACATGCATTTTGTAGTGCTACTAGCGCGCCTGCAGTTGAAATAAGACCCTATTGTGGCCCTCCTTACACATTAGACATTAAGCACTAAACACTAAACCTTAAACATTAAGCATTACGACAATTGTGGCCTAGCCTTAACTACCCAACTCTGCATTAAAGTCACACTTAAATCTAGTATTGTGCTCGTGCACTTGAGCATTCGTCATGTCAGTTAATTTAGCGTCAATAATACAAAATTACATTCATAATATATAAACATGCAGGTAGAGGCAAAATATTAAAATCCTTGAACAGCTTTACACATGAATCCTTACAAAACACACCAGGAGTAGTCGGATTAAAACTTGCATTTGCCAGATATCTAATTGCTCTCTTTTGTAAAACGAATATAGTATTAGCATAAGATGACTGGCCCCATTATATAATTCCATATTGGATACGGAACCAATTGTCAAGGATTTGTCAAGGAACCAGACCAGCAGCCAATCAGTTTCGCTCAAATGCCGTTTTATGATTTGTTGAGTGTACATGGCACAACTAAAATCGGCATTTGAACGAAACGGATTGGCTGCTGCTTAGGTTCCTTGACAAATCCTTGTTATTATCAATGAAACAGAGCTCATACTAGAGTTACTAGTTAGCATAGGCCTCATCGGATGATAGCATCAAATCTTTATCAGCCAATCCGTTTCTTTCGACCTAATGTAAACATGAATAATGTTTCAAATATCAGTATTCAATGCTCTTTCTCACAGCTGCGAACTCTAAGAGAGCGTTAGCTATTGCTGTCAAGCCCCGTGGTACTTCACGGCTCGTAAACTTCCTAGTAGAGGACAGAAACACCTGTTTTCGAGGTGTCGGAAAGCATACACGTGGAAAGCTGTAAACTTTCTTAATGGTATCATGTCATCATCCCCTGGGCGAAAAGTTTTATTAGAATCGTAACCAGAGGTGCGATCATATAAAATATTGTTGCGTGACAAGCTTCTCATCTCACTCGAGAACGCCGTGAAGAACATTGTAATGAGAAAATTGTCATGCGAGAACAAATTTATAATTTTATAAGATCGCACACCAGGAGTTTCTTTCGTGTCAAGTGCAACCAAAGAGTTAGGGAATAACCATGAGAATAAATTCCACAACTTTACAGTGCGAAGAGGTTTTAAAACGATATAGTTTCTTCAGGGGTTCGTTCTTTTAGGCAATGTCTGTGGGATTGTGCTTCTAAAGTGTAACATACTAGATTTTATTGATGACGAATCTCATTGGTAGAAGTTAGCATTGATCCAAGTTTCATTGATAATCTCGAAAGCTCGATTCTAAGCTCCAATTAACGAGAGAGATTAAGTAAATTAAAGCATGACTTGATTCAATATGACTTGATTCAAAACCCAAAGTTTACCCCACAAACTTAACTAGAATCCAAGCTCGACTTGATCATAAAACTTGACGATGAAAAAAGTTTTATTGAAATATCATCGGCGTATTTCCAAAAGAGTCTCTCGGATACTTTTTCAAAATGCGATTTTTCGATAACAAGGTTTATTAGCTTTTCCAAAAGATGTTTCTAAGATATGAGACATTAAAGTTCGTGAAAAGTCATGATTTTCGTCAAGTTATCTGCCATTATCTACTTCACCAAACCGGCAGACTTGAAATGATTTTCCTGATCAATTTCGAAAGACCTTTGTCAAAAGCGCGTATATTTATATCCCTCGTAACCATGAGATGAAACAACACGCGCCTCGTGTCTCGTTGCCAGCCTCACACAGGAGCAGCGAGATCGCATCTCTCCGCCCACATCTCCGATCTGCCCGCTCCTCGGCACGCTTCCGATCAATCAATGCCGGCTCATTGCTACTGCACAAGAACACGCAGTAAATAGCAGTAAATCATAGGATCGTGTCTACCCCCTGCGTCTGCAGCCTACTCAGTCAGGTTACACAGCTCTGTGCAACGCGTTGATGAGACTTCGTATTGCTTCCGATCAATCAATGCCGGCTCATTGCTACTGCACAAGAACACGCAGTAAATAGCAGTAAATCATAGGATCGTGTCTACCCCCTGCGTCTGCAGCCTACTCAGTCAGGTTACACAGCTCTGTGCAACGCGTTGATGAGACTTCGTATTGCTTCCGATCAATCAATGCCGGCTCATTGCTACTGCACAAGAACACGCAGTAAATAGCAGTAAATCATAGGATCGTGTCTACCCCCTGCGTCTGCAGCCTACTCAGTCAGGTTACACAGCTCTGTGCAACGCGTTGATGAGACTTCGTATTGCTTCCGATCAATCAATGCCGGCTCATTGCTACTGCACAAGAACACGCAGTAAATAGCAGTAAATCATAGGATCGTGTCTACCCCCTGCGTCTGCAGCCTACTCAGTCAGGTTACACAGCTCTGTGCAACGCGTTGATGAGACTTCGTATTGCTTCCGATCAATCAATGCCGGCTCATTGCTACTGCACAAGAACACGCAGTAAATAGCAGTAAATCATATGATCGTGTCTACCCCCTGCGTCTGCAGCCTACTCAGTCAGGTTACACAGCTATGTGCAACGCGTTGATGAGAGACTTCGTATTACTTGCGAACTGATATGCGTCTGCAAGTCTCTGCTCTACATGATTTGGAAGAGCCGAAACGAAATGCGTCAGAGAAGCAGTGACATTTTCTACAAGAAATTTGACAAATATTTACAAACACGCATAAAATGTCTGTATAAATATCAATAAATTCTGAAGATAACTATACAGCGAAGTATAAAAATTGCTTCAAATAACTACGTGAATTGTTGGTCCCGATGACAATTGCATTTTCCTTTTAAAAACATTACAGGATCTCGTTCAAAAACGTTACACGAGACAGCCAGCTCATATGACATTAGTGTGTGTTCAAAATATCAGATCGATCGGTTAAAAGATTTGGACTGGGCATATCCAATACAAAAAATAAAACAAATCAGTGTAAGTAAGAGTACCGTGGTGACGCTCGCTACCCTAGCTCAAGGTGTCTATAGCAGGGACGACGCTAAGGGGGGGCCTGGGGGGTCCACGGCCCCCCCAAACATTCGCACGGCCCCCCCCCCCCTTGTGCCCCCCCCCCCAAATCAAATGTGGGAAGATAAATATCTTGAAAGTCTATACTTTTCTTCAATTTTTTGCACTGTTCAAATTATCAAATACAATGTTTTGCAAATAGGCGACTTTCGTATGCCAGACATAATGAAGTTCCTAAGAAGTATAGCAGGGTTGACAAAAATTGGATAAGATACGGAGCTCAAAGATAAGGAAAGATCTTGCAATGGAGACAAATTAGGAAAGGAGAGATTGAAATGGTTTGGTCGATTGAAAGGGATGGGACAAGAGAGGATACCGAGAAGGAAGGCAGATAGAGCAGCAATGGGAGGGAAAAGAAAGGCAGGGAGACCGCGAACGAAGTGGATGAGTGGAGGGAAGGTGTCTGTGGAAAAAGGGGAGAGTCTTGGAAAATGGTAAGGGACGAAAAATGGTGGGAGGACAGTTCATAAAAATTAGTGTAGGGATAATTTTTTGAAGGCTTCAGTTCTTTTAATTATCCCCACCAGGCGCTTAGGAAGGGGGGGGGGAAATTAATGAATTAATGAATTTTCTGATTCTTCCTCTCCCTATGTTCTTATATATTTATGTGTCAAGAATAAAATGTGCTTAAAAAGTGTTAAAATCGCATAGAAAAGCACCAAATTGATGTCTGAAATTCAAAAAATTTCCGGGGCTGTGCGCCCCCAACCTGCATTTTACTGGGGGGCCCTCCCCCCAGACCCCCCATTGTCTTCGTAGGCACTAGTATCTACAGCTCAAGTTATTTTACGTATTATACCCCCCTTGCAAATTTAGTTCCTACGCGCCTGATCCCCACGCCACAATATGAAAATATACATGTGAAAATACGTTTGCCCCCCCTACAAAGTTTGTTGCCCTACCTAGGCCCCCCCTGTATAAAAATCCTAGCGTCGTCCCCGACCTTGACCCTAGCTTATCAACACAATACAATGAGCATGCTGGCTAGGCTTCAATCCTCGGGACCAGCAGACCCGGGGTCGATTCTAGCGGACGTCCTTTGACTGAGGTTATTTTATGGATTCCCTCAGTCGAGAGGCAAGTGATGGGAAATTCTTCATATTGCATTGAATTGCAGCGGCCACAATTCTAAACGTCCCCATGGATCTAAGAATTTAAATGGGCCAAGCGAGAGTGTGATTCTCAGTTCTCACTGAACTTAAAACTTTGTCCCTTCCCCCCCCCCCCCTCCTTCGGGTGGACGCCCACGCAATCAACCTCATAATCATTAATCATTCACAGCCGCAAATCTAGCTGTCAAGCCGCGTATAAACATAAAATCCTCGGACAAATCATGAAATCTCAGGTTGATTATCGCCTCCTCCTCGAAAGCCATAAAACACGATGACATTGAATGGAAAATGCACATTCCTGTCTCGCGCACTTCGAAGATGATCGGGGTCACTAGAGGTCAACAGAGTGTCTTGAGCGCAGGTCAATTCCTGGCAAGAATGTCAAGAGCTTTCTACCAACACTGTTTTAACAGTCGTCACAACAAAGAGACAGGAGATCCATCATTTTCACGTCACTCATTGTTGTGTTGTCAGCACTGACTGACTTATGCCTCAACAATGAATGATCAAGCAACACTTGCACACTTGTAAAGGTAAACTCATATCCACTTGACAGTAATCAGGAAGGCAAGTGGAAGCTTTGTTTTCTTAATAGATTTTTAAAAAGGTCAGTGTCATTCACTCATTGAATTTGAAACACAGTTCTTTATTTTAGTAGTGTTGAACGTCGCACTGTTCTGCAACAAAGCTAATGGCGTCCGACGAATTATTATGATGCTAATAGGGAGATATTCATGGAAAATAGATAATGATGAAGGGTAGGAAGGAGGGAGGCATGGACTATATGGAACACATTCCCAGTATTTGCTTATCTACAGAGGGAAATCTCACGGTAAACTTTCAAAGAGTTCATGCCTGAGCCAACTTGGCTGTTGTATCTCAAAAGACATGACTTCAAAGCCAATACAAAATCCAAAATATTTGTGCCACTTTTTCTAGTACTTTCAGACGATCATTAAGATTCATTTATTTGAACCAAAAAGGTTGGAGCTGATTGGCTGGCCGGCCCGCGTCTTTCCATACCCTAATCGAGCCCAACTCATTGATTTGAAAATTTGCATTTTACTCGCATTTAACGCCGAATCTATTTGGTATAACCAAACATTCTAACACTCCCATTCATAATGAAGCAGCTAAGTGAGGTGTCTCCGCAATATTGGAGGTTTTACTCACGTAATTGTTGACAGTTTGAAAATAAAGAACATTGTTCGGAAAGTAGATTTAAACACTTTATAAGGAGATAGAAATTTCTGGGTAACAAAATTCGGACACGAGACAAAAATGCATTTGATTATAAGCAAGGCGAAACAAAATGAGCAGAAGAGGTTGGGTTTAATCAATAATTATAATAATCATGAAAATTAAATTATGACCAATATTTCAGGTCAACCCCATAGCTGCCTACGCAAAAGTACCATCTACTTTTGAACTTCGCATTAATACCAACGAATGTTTTGATCAGAATAGATTCTCTAATATTGTCAGCTAGGTTTATTGTAGGTCCAATATACCAATTTAAGATGGTTGCTAATAAGTGTTTTTGTGTTACAAAACAGGTACCAGGTGTTTAGGTGCTTAGGTAACTATACCTAAGGTACTAAGAATTTACAGTTGGAAGTCATTTGAAGGACGACATAACATAATTTGAATTGATAGAAAATATTTAGTTCAGTTCTTTAGTCTCTAAACAGTTGTATTGAGTTGGGCTCGATTAGGGTATGGAAATACGCGGCCGGGCGTGTGTTTCCCACAGCCTTCCGGTTGAGATTTGTTCCCTCAGTCTAGACGCAAATGCTGGGCATGTTTCCACCAACAGCCACGACCGCCACCTTCCCAATCATTCCTCATCATCTCCGAATGAAAAGTGTCCGTGTGTTTTCCCGCCACAAGGTCCCGTGTTTTCCCGCCAAAAGGTCGTCCTCGCTGCACTTGGCTCGCCGCGAAGATGGCCGAGGATTGCCGACTCGCTTGGTCCACCTACACACACGTGTCTCATGTCCAGACCTCGCAGACTCCACAGACTCGCGACCCCAGTGTTCGGTGATGTCACGCGTGTGACAGCCTGCGTTGCGTGTGCGTGTGCGTTTCCGTGTGCGTGACCTTGACCGGGCCAAGTGGTGTGTTATTTTGGCGCCATCTGGTTGAAGGATAAACATTGTCCTCGACTGATCGTCCATCTTGGAGACCTCCTGCAGAGCCCCGTCTCACTCATGTAAGTCTCTCCTCCCCCCCCCCCCCCCCCCCCCCTCTCTTATTAAGTGTATCCGAGGATGTGATTGTTTCTCGTAACCTGATTGAGTTCAGAGTCATGAAGTGTGACGTCAGCTTGACCTCCCACCCCCACCCCCTCGCATCATAACAAGCCGAGTTCGATGCCTGTCTTGAGCCTTGTCCAAGAGACTCTCCTCAAATTAGAGGATAGTTCCCAATATTTGCGGCACCAACAACCGAATTTGCATCAGAATTCTGATGAAATAAGAAGGAATTGTTGAAATTGAGGCGGCACGTCAGTTCCGTAAGAAGCTGTCTGAAAAGGCCCATGGCGACGTTTTGAAGGCTTCTTTGATTTTCAGCAACATGGTTCCGAAAACCTTCTCAACTTCAAAGTTATATATATTTATTTAATTTAAGCGGTGTTTAAAGTCCCACTGCTGTGCAACTAATATGATAGGGTGACAATGATGAAGAGTACGTAAGGATGGACGGTGGGGAGGAGGTGGTCGTGGCCAGCAGTTGGGATCTTCCACGGACGGAAACCTAGAGGCAGCAGAATGTTTGTTCGCCATAAGACGAATGCTTTGCAAAGACCGTGGATACAAATTGCATCGCCACCGCAGTAATTCAATGTAGATCCTTATCCATGTTTCTAATCAAAGTGATTTGTCTTGGCGAGTAGCTGGCGCTTTCCCGAGCTGCGCAGAGACAATGTAATCTCATGATCTGGTGTTAGCATGGTAACATGTTGTAATCACCGTCACGTGATCGACAGGAGGCGTGGGCCCTGGGCGTGGCGTGCGCACCTGTCAATCATGCCGGGACAATTAGCGCAGAAGAGTTCATTATTTCTGCGCCCAGATGTGCTGGAGATGAAGTCTATGCAAATCACGATAGAAAGATTTCGATATTTAAACAGTCTATTTTTTAGACAATCGGACTTGGTGACATTTCTAGGGGCTTCGCAGCGGGCTGCACGCCCCCGAATTCCCTTCAGCCAGATTTTGACTAGTTGCCAAACTTCTTAATACTTCTAAGAAGAAAGAACTGAGAAGTACTCAGATACCAGTCAAAATTATTGAAACCGTAGCACCACATGAAATTCTTGATAGCTTGCTCAGTTAAAGTTCTTAATACTTTAGCACCATATAAAGTTTTCGATAGCTTAGCTACCAGTTAAAGTTCTTAATAGCTTAGCAACACACAAAGTTTTTGATAGCTTAGCTACCAGTTAAAGTTCTTGATAGCTTAGCAGCACATAAAGTTTTGATAGCTTAGCTATACCAGTTACAATTCTTGATACCTTAGCACCATGAATTTCTTGATAGTTTATAGCACCATATAAATTTCTTGATAGCTTAGCTAACATATAAAGTTCATGATAGCTTAGGAACACATAAAGTTTTTGATAGCTTAGCTATACCAGTTACAATTCTTGATACCTTAGCACTATATAAATTTCATGATAACTTAGCTTCCACATCAACTTCTTGTTAGCGTGAGAAGCGTCTATCAACTTTGTGATAGCCTTATCTTGAAGATGTTATAGGCATTTAGGTGCTTTATATAACTTTCTCGGATAGAACTTCAAGAACTTTGGCATGAGCTATGCAAAGACCGAGCCTAACTACACGTACTGAAATGAGACCACTTTTCACAAGAATATTAGCAGGCGCGTAGGAATAGGGGGGGAAAAGGGGGAAATGACCCCCCCTGTCTGGAGCCTGACCCCCCCTGCCAGAGATCCTGACCCCCCCCCTGCTAGAGACTCTGACCCCCCCTGCTAGAGTTCCTAACACATCCAGATATTCACAAATGTTGATTAAAGTGTTGCACAGAATGCACAGATTTGCTCCATTATTAGGTTGAATTCTCAAAATTTTCTCAAGTTTTGCAAAACTAATTGAACGATCCATTGTGCAATCCAATGATCCAATGAGAAAACTCATTTACTCATTTGTCCAACATCATCATCCTCATGAATCAAATTAAATAATTACACGTTTAACTATAGATTCCAAAACACATACAGATATTTCTTATTGATTGCTTATTGCTGTTGCTCTTGCAACCTTTTTCAAATGGCGATTCCAAAATCTGAATCAATTCATAATCGATTCTCTTTCACTACAATTCAAGTATTGCCCTGCGGGGCCATTTAGGATTTTGTCAAATAACAAAATTTTATTTTGTCTATTGTATCCCCAAGAATATTGCATAGGACATATTACATTTTAAATTTCTTTAAAAAAGATGCCAAAAAAGCGTCGAATTCGATTCTTTTTTTTATCAAGATGTAAAAAATGCCCTGCGGGGCCATTGGGAATTCTATAAAAACAAGTTTTCGTAAGTTCCCACAGAATATTGCATATCACACATTTTACATTTCTTTGAGAAGAATAGCTTAAAATTCGATTATTTTGTATCAAAAATTCAAAAAAAGCCCTGCGGGGCTAACTGGGGGGTGAGTCCCCCAGACCCCTTGTAGCAGTGAACTACCTTTTCCTGACATCCTTCGATTCACTATAATTTTGACCCCCCCTGTCAAAATAAAGTTCCTACGCGCCTGAATATTAGTAACAGTTTGTAGACTCAAACAATGATTAGTGACCTGGTTTGTGTCTGATTAGTCGGCGAGAGTTCTAACTTCTAATTATCTCCAATGACTGACATCTCACTTGCAACTCTGAGCTCGCAACGCAGCTCTTGCACAAAATAGCATTTTTACCATGAACTCTATAAGGAAGAACAACGCTTTTACACGACTCAACACAGCAATAACAACACTAATTGGCTGGTGATAAAACAGCGCTAGAGATCATTATGCGTACGTAACTTGAAATAGGTAAGCCTTCTCGTAAATAAGTTTATTATTTTTGTAGTTTATAGTACCTAAGTGCACGTATGTTATAGTTAGAACTTAGCCGTTTAATTCTTCCTTTAGAGAATATTGTGCAAAACACTGCGTAAAACCATTGATAAAATTCTTCACTTGGTGCTTGGCGATTACCTTCAATGAATTTCCTGCAACTTCTTCATTTCTCTTTTTATAACCTGCGTGTTTTTTGTGCTGCTTATCGTCGCACTTCTACAACTATAGGCTATGAGTAATGACGACTTATGAATGATTAGATGATGATGATGATGATGATGATGATGATGATGATGAATAAAAAGAAGTGTATAGGTAAGAATGGACGGTGGGAAGGAGGCGGTCGTAACCTATTAGTAGTGCCCATTCCGGCACTTTGCTCGCACACTGAGGGTTACCAAGGGAACTCAGAGCTTCGCTGCCTGAGCCGACTTGCTCCGCGTACTTTTACTTAGTTTTGACGTGAGCAATGTCAGCATGTGCAATGATTTGACGTCTTATATGATTTCAACGTACTGAACTGACAGATGTATTTTGCTTTGAAATCAAACGTCACTCACATCATTCGTGTTTCAGTTGATTTGCAACGCTCGCTTCGCTTGGGGCATTCGAGTCGTAACTTCACTCACAGGACTGTGAAATGACGTCATGCGTCACTTGTTGCTCGAGAGTTCCAAGTTGTTGAGGATAGACAGCTAAATGTTTTGATGATCAGGAGGGTGATTGGGAGATTATGAAAGAGGGTGGGAAGATGTAGGTTGCCCGGGGATTTTAAGAATCTTTGCTGGGACCCTATTCCATAACTTTAAATTTCCTGATTCTACTGGAATCTGATCACGTCCATATGGATTAACATTGCACCGAATCCGATTCCAGCAGAATCGAGATGGTTGAAGTCATAGAATAGGGCCTCAGGGCCTCTTGAATTTCCTCATCTTATTTGATACTGTTTGTGTATTTCCATTCTTTCACAACTTGAAAAATTGCCTGTCCCCCAACAAAATAAACAAGATTGAGTTCTGTTACCATAGCAACCAAACCATGGGTGATGCAACAGGTACTGTCAACTGAGGACAAGCACGGACAAGAGTCCAGTGCGCTAACGCCTGAGCCACCGCAGTGATGCTTCCGCGTGGGCCTAAGTGTGAGGAAACACAACTTCCATTCTTCCCTGCAACTAAACAATGAACTGAATGAGTGTTGCTCGTGTCTGAACTCCCTGCCCCAGTGCCAGCTGTTGAGTGATCTCGGGGCCCACTGGGGACCTTCGCGCGCCTTATCCGCGCCCGTGTGGGCTTCGGAGACACATCGAGGCCATGCAACACCGCACGGCGACGTTGCGATATGTACGCTCCATGTGCCGGCACACACTTTCTGCGCTTTCCTCACTCAAATACAGAGACAAAGAGCAACAAGAAAGAGCACAAGAAAAAAAACAGTTTTCATTTTTTATATTAATCCTACAAAAGCTATTAGATTTCAACTTCCGGGTAGATGTATATGTATAAAAGTTTAACCCCTAACATTAAATACAGATAATATTAAAATTTGGTAAGAATCTATCGGCGGAAATGAATTTAAATCTAATATTTATTAGGAAAATTACGGTGTTTTTCCAGCTCACATAGGTAATTGGAAAATAATTCCGCTTGCACACTTTTTCTTATATTGTACCCTTTGGTGCTCTTTTGTCTTCTGAAACTTCAGAAACGAGTACCATTCAAATGATCACAACGGTTTTCCATACGTTTTGAAGGACTATACACAATATGTCTTTAAAATCTGTATATTAAGTCAGCCGGGTTTATAAACCGAAGGACAGTCGTACACAATTTATTGATATTAAGTGAAATTGGTAAAACATCTTAGTTACGTACACTTGGCACATTTAAAATTGATCGGTGAGCAAATTTGAATGACTGCTGGTCATGTCCCATAACCAATCAAAGCTTGTTATTATCATTGAAATGTGAGGTCACCTACTAGAGTGAGACAAGGAGATCGCTTGGACTCACTTCTGATTTTGCGATCTAACATTTTTCAGCCAATCAGATTTATTGAACGTTCAAGTTTTGTTTGGCCAAGTGTACGTATAACTATTTCTATTTTTAATTAGTAATATCCACTCTATAAAAACGACATCTCCGTCAAAAGCAGAGGATGAATAATCATCATGTATGAAGTTATTGTCGAGTAAAAGCAGTTGAAGGGTGGGAAAGAACGCTATAAGTTCACTTAAAAAAAAGTTCAAGTTGAAATCTTGCAGTTTTTATGAGCTTTCAGAATATACCCTAGGTTTTTAGAAAATATTGCCTCAAAGTCTTGATAAACGCAATTGAAATATCGATTTGTATGGAAGATAGAAACAAGTTTCAACAAAACTTTATTTATCTCAGTTTCATCCGAATGTGACTTATAGCGTTCTTTCATACGCATTCCTCCACGCAGTGACATCCAAGAGAACAGATCTCTGATTCAACAGCGTGGATTCAACCAGGTAATTAGTACGTGCAGACGTGAGTACTGAGACTCGGCTTATGCTCATTTTATACCGTCGCTTGGAAATATGGCGATTGCACGTCGATTAAATTCCTATTAAATACAAGTCGTTTGAAAGCAAATGCAAATACATTTTGTATCCCGACTTGTAGACTTAAAACTCATGGTTCGAACGTGCGAAGCGTGTTCAAACAATGCCAAGGAGACAATGAGTCGCTACTTGCACCCTCTCCGATGTGTTTACGAACTTTTGGAATGTTGTATTTATATTTTCGTTCATTTCTGTAGCAGTAGGATTGATAATAATTGTGATAGGTTTAAAATTGAAACTGGAACCGTTTGATCCAACTTCAAATTTGTCATGCTCATTGGGACTACCAATTATGGAGCTTTTGACATTTTCCAGAACAATCCGTCAAGAACTTCAAAGGTAATTGACATTTTACGGACATTTTATGCTTGTTTTGAAATAATTTGTCAAATTTATATTCAAATAAATTAAAAGAAAAGTCATCACCATCTCCATTTACGCATTTGGCCTTCCTAGCTTTTCCAAGGTAGATATATTAGAGCTAGAGCAGCCACTTTCACACGAATATTAACACGCATGCAATACGAATGCTCGCTTATCAACGCGTTACACTGAGCGTTTTACGAGTGTAATTGTAGACTTTGAATTGACGAATGACGTTGCATCGGAACTGAACACGGAACTGAATCGGAAAACACGAGATCTTGAAGCTGAATCCTCGGCTAGTACACTCGACAAAACATAAAACGGTATCTGAAGTACGTCAAGAGATTGACTGAAAATAATTTGATCGCTCCGACAGAAGAAGTCTATTTTATTGATACTAATATGGATCAATTGTCAAAGCACATCACTAAAGGTTCATTCACACGGTTGATTGCATGAAATTGATTGGTATAGTTTTACCATCAGTTTTATTGGATGTGCGCGTGTGAACTGGCCGATCATCCGATTATTACCAATTACCGATCAAATCGCGATTAGAGAAACTAGCTATAAACTTGGTCATTCAAGATTTCTGATTGGCGTCATTGACCAATCAGATGTGAGAATTTCATGTCACGTGGTACTTACAAGGAAATCAAAATGGCTCCGAAAGTTTACCATGACATTAGAACCGGAATCACTATTGTTAGTATAACAAATAATTAGAGACAAGATGAAATAAAGATGAAATCTTCCTTCTCGAACATTTCAATAAAAAACAAAAACACAATCGCCGTGTGATTGATTAGGTAGGTACTTTGTTGTCTGAACTGGAAAATGTCGAACATCCAATAAAACTTATGGTAAAATTATACCAATCAATTATTCATTATGTGAATGGACCTTAACTGACATTAAATTTAATCCACACACCGTTGTATGTTTTGCCAAGTGTACCTACACTTGTCCACGAGCCTACCGCCACGCACCTAGCGGATGAATTACATCTCTCCCGCGTGGAATAAGATCAGGTAATGGAATCAGGAGGAGCATGTATCATGCCTTGTAAGGCGCTGCCGTGAAAACAAGGCTCGCAGGAGACCGTGACTTCAAACCCCGGTGGTCTCAACAGCTCACGAATATACACAGAGGTCGCCTTAATTGAATCAACATTTTATTACACTCGATGTGTACGTTTTATGCCGCTGTTAATTGATTTTATGGTTTTATGAAGAGATTTTTTTTGTAACAGTTTATATTTATGGGTGTAAGATAGCTTTGAAATGGTCAAGATTTTTGATATTCTCATTTGTTGTATTTTAATGAACTCGTACACAAAGGAAATTCTTGTCCTTACAAGACTTGTTTTATTATTTTAGTGTCGTTGTTCTCTTCTGCAACTAGGTTAGTGGAGAAGCATGAATGACTATGATGATGATTGGAGATGAACTGGTCAGGATGGGCGGTGGGAAGGAGGCATCGTGAGCTATTAGTACGGTCATAGTATTTTGGCCCTCGACTGAGGGAATCCACACATATTGTTGAGTTCAGATGGATCGGTGCGGGAATGGAACCAGTGACCTTCAGGGTCCTATACGGATTACGACTTACATATTGGGTAGGACGTGGGTAGGACTAAGGACTAAGTAGACGTTCCCATGAATCCCAAATGCTACAGTTTTGCGAGTTTAATCGCAGAAAACAAGGAAAAAGGGGCGATGTCGGAGTCAAGCGATTGTCGTGCGACAATCTAAGGACTCTAAGGACTCTAAGGACTCTTAGGACTCTAAGGACTCTAAGGACTAATAACTCTAAGGACTTTAAAGACTCTAAGAACTCTAAGGACTCTAAGGACTCGAAGGACTCTAAGGACACTACTGTGTAATTTTAGGACATTTTTGACGACATTATTTGTGTTCATTTGTGAGTGCCAGATATTCAAAACACAAATGTATTATTTGCTTGATTAATTATTAAAAAGAACACAGTTCGTTGGTGGAATTGGTACTGCTGGATGGAACGAATGATAAATATAAGACATTTTTTGAATAATAGATAAATGCGGAGTATGCCTATTCTCTTTGATAACCTTCAAGTTATACCCAGGATCGGTTCTGGTTGGTTCTTCAGGGAAGCATGCAAGGGTTTTGGTTTCTGAACGTATAGGGGTTGGATGGACACCTCACACATCTCCAGACCTACCCCCCCCCCCCCCCCCCCCCCCACCACCACGTCGTATATATCGATCTGTCTTTGTGATGCAATTGCACGCTATCCATCAGCATCCCCAAGGAATCCAGGTGGAAAATTACAAGCCAGTGCATAACTCTTGTTATCATTCTCCTTCTCGCTGGATGTCGGCGTTTCTAGAGCAGAGGCGATCGAAACTGTCAAACACAAGACGTAGAACGCATCCGACATGACTCGTTTACGCAATCGCATACGCAGAGTACAACTCTTCTAGTCGCCCATGCGAATGCCCTTGTGAGACAAGTGATCGGTCTTCGATTAAATCCGCTATAACTGTCAGTTAAATGACACCGGAAATTATGAGAATTCGAGATCTGAAATGCCAAGCTATTTCCACCTCGATGTTCCAACTCGTACCTACGTCATCCATGTCCGATGTTGTTGCGAAACTTTCCACTTGGAAAGCTGTCATCGTAGAGGGATGCAAGTAGCACTCTTCATGTGATGCTTCAGGGAATGCTCTGGAAATACTTCATGTGATGCTTCAGGGAATGCTTCAGGGAATGCTCTGGGAATACTTCAGGGAATGCTCTGGAAATACTTCGTGGGATGCTTCAAGGGATGCTTCAGGGAATGCTCTGGGAATACTTCAGGGAATGCTATGGAAATACTTCGTGGGATGCTTCAGGGAATGCTTCAGGGAATGCTCTGGAAATACTTCGTGGGATGCTTCTGGGAATGCTTCTGTAAATACCAACTTCAGGGAATGCTTCTGGGTATTCTTCATATCTTATGCTTCTGGGTATTTTTCATATCGTGATGCTCAGGATCACGATAGATAAGGATGTATCAAAATCGCTAAAATATTGTTCAGGAGGTATACAAAACCAATTCAAAGTTCCGTGGAAGCTTTTTTTATTTCATACTGCTTCTTTATTTGTGGATAAAACCGATCATCCTCTTCCTCTCATCATCTTGAAAGCACATCTTGCGTCATCTGTAACTGTCAGTAAGCTCTAGGATATGAAAATGTGCTGTTCTTTCATGTCCACTTATAGCTCAACTTCAGTCTTTGCATGGGCGTCCGCAAGATTTCTGCCAGCTGGGGGCAGGGCAAGGAAAACAATATTGTACGGGTTAAGGGGGGGGGGTGCCCCGCAGGGCGTTTTTGGTTTTTGGACACTTTGAAATCTGTATTTTGTTGAAATATTTAATATGTTTTAAATATTGCACTTTGGGGTGGTGGGAGACATGTTCAAACCTGCCCCGCAGGGAATTTTTTGTTTTTTTTGACACTGTGAAATCAATTTTCTTTAGTTTTTGGGTTACAAAATGAAACTATACCTAAAACCACTGAAAATGTTTTATGTTTTTCTGACATCCAGGGGAGGGGCAAATGCCCCTCCCTGTAGACGCCCATGAGTCTTTGGTCTTGTACTTTGTCGTCTTTCAACCACGAAGTATTCGATATGATTCGATCTTCTCTCGGCTAATTACGTTCCATAATCTGCACTTACTTCACTCCCTTTCTCAACATTTTCATTTATTACAGCGCATATCCAGTATTGATATTTTCTCACGTGTTTTCTCATGTCTATCACCATCATTCGACAATTGTAACTAGAAGGGGTGAAAGCACATTTCCTTGTCTAACTATTCTGACTGCCGGGAACAGCTCTGTCCAGCAAGTATAAACCCAACGATCACATCCAAAATACAAACTAAGTTGGTTGTCAATTCGTGACTCTTGAACTCCTAAGGTGAATTGGAACAAAATCATGCAGCTTTAAATTGCCACAGCAGAGCGAGCATGAGCTTCAGTTCTCACAGCTTAGCTTACGCTTCAGATATAACAGGTAAACTTGCGCTTCAGATATAACAGCTACGCTTGCGCTTCAGTTCTAACAGCTAAGCTTGCGCTTCAGTTCTAACAGCTAAGCTTACGCTTCAGTTCAAACAGCGAAGCTACGCTTCAGTTCTAACAGCTAAGCTTGCGCTTCAGTTCAAACAGCGAAGCTACGCTTCAGTTCTAACAGCTAAGCTTGCGCTACAGTTCTAACAGCTAAGCTTGCGCTTCAGTTCAAACAGCGAAGCTACGCTTCAGTTCTAACAGCTAAGCTACGCTTCAGTTCTAACAGCTAAGCTTGCGCTTCAGTTCAAACAGCGAAGCTACGCTTCAGTTCTAACAGCTAAGCTTGCGCTTCAGTTCAAACAGCGAAGCTACGCTTCAGTTCTAACAGCTAAGCTTGCGCTTCAGTTCTAACAGCTAAGCTTGCGCTACAATTCTAACAGCTATGCTTGCTCCTTGCGTTGTGGGGTGTAGGGAGTTACGCCCAATGCATAATCTCAGCGTCCAACACTCGTCGGTCCTATCAGATGCTTCGTAACGTCTACTTACCATACAAGCAAGACAAATCACGAGGGAAGTTTCGCACTGCCACGACGAATAGCCGTGTCCGAGGATTTTTCATTTTCATTTTCGGCATTATTTGACATATTACGAAGGTTTTTGTATAGGCATACTAGACAATTATTATAGTGATGTCAAAAAATCGAAAATCAAAATATAATATTTTCTATGAAAGGAACACTCAGTGGTAGTAGAATATGGGAGGATGACGAAATGTCATGCATATTATTTAAAAAGACATGTAGTTCGGAATAAATATATTTCGCATACTCAGTTTTGGGTGAAAAGCTCAAATTAAACAATAAACAACAATGTGAGATAGGTATATTATATTTTGGCAATTTAATTAAGTTCATATCTTTCATAAGTTGATAGATTTTAGAGACTGCATAATTTTTTCGCGTAATTTCCAACACTCTACCATGAAGTTTTTTTTCATTGTACTGTACTTCAACTTTTGGCGGTAGTTTTTCCATTTACTTGGATTATTTATAAAAGGAAAGGTGAAATATCTCAAGGAAGATAAAAAATAATTAAAATGTTTTTATCTTACACATGTTTTATGTTTTGAAAGTATATGAAATTACATTGCAATTTTCTAATTCTTTATTATTTATACGAACCTCCTTGGTTTTACATCAACAAATGCAGACAAATGTATTTTCTCTGTATCTGTAGGCGTTCTTTGGTTTATTCGGAGGTCAGATTTCAGCTATCAGCATCAAAGCTACCTAATGTGACATCCTAAACGGTAATATTAGAAATAGGGGCTGTCCTGAGGCCTCACGACTGCTGCCTTGTAAAAGCTAGGTTATGTTTGATCTTGAGCACGAGCCACGTGGGCGAAGCACCGCCTGCTATGCACGGTCCACCCCATCCCACCGCCTGCTGAAACAGCGATGTGGAGCACGAGTTGTGACCTTGACCTTCGCAACTGACCTACATTAACACGAGTCCGAGGAAACGGTGGACCATTGACTAGTACAATCATGTGGGAATCAATCCAATGCTATCTCATCTTTGTGCTGCGAGCAAGATTTAGTTCTTTGACAGTGAGCGTGATTGTCTTTCTCTCTGTCGTTGTTTCAAGGAGGCTCCGGACTTCAACACTTTGATCCCCTAACAATGTCCATCTAGTGGAGCGGTCGCTCCACCCAGCCAAGTCGTACTGTACACTCACACTCACTCAACATACCGTAAATGCCTAATAAAATGAGGAGCCAGACCAACTACTTTTACTGTAAGCAACAACATGGCATTTTCGGCCTACTAAATCATAAAATTGGAAAATCTCACATTGTTGTAAAATATCTTAATTTTGAGCTATGGCCCACCCCACCACATATACCAAATTTGGGAACAATAGGCTATACCATTTGCGAGCTAGAGGGCCGAGAAAAGAGTGAAATTACACCACTTTGATCTTTAGATGATGATTCAGATGATATCAGGAAACACCGCTATCACCGCCACAGCCTAAACGGCTTAGCCGATCGATCTGAAATTTTTACCACATGTGCACTTTTGGCGTCTGAGGTGCCTTTTTATAAAACCAACCGGTATTCGCCATTTTGAAACCGGAAGTGACGTCATATCTCGAAAACGGCTAAACCGATCGGAATGAAACTAGCGCCAAATGATTCAGACGGTCGTCTATATGGAATATCAGTAGTTAAAGTAGAGATGTACTATTACCGAAACCGGAAATGACGTCATGAAAATGAAGATCTAGATTTTAATGACCTCTTACTACAATAACTACATATTCAGAAGGCTTATAATGATACATAACATTTATAGAAATAAATTCTAGGTGGCAGTTATTTCAGTCGCCATTTTGAAAACCGGAAGTGATACCATATCTCGAAAACGGCTGGACTGATTGGAACGAAGCTTTCGCAATTCTTCATGGAATATCACTTTAAGCTTAGGTATATTGAGCACCAAACACAATTTTTCGTATTAACCAATTCGGAAATGGCGTATTTTTTAAAAGTATTTAGTCATTGTTGCTCCGATGTGTGTTACAAGTTGTGTAAATAAACTAAAAAAATAAGTGATATCCCCATAAAAAAACACTCCGTGTAAAAATACCAGCCAAGTCTCTTCAACTATAAAAAAAAATAGAATAAATCTAAAAATTCAGCACTGAAAAGTAGTGATATCAAAAAATGAGCCAAGTCAAAACCTAATTTTAAAAACCAAAATATACTTGGCGCATCGTGTATATAAATAGTATAGAAGCATATGCCAAAAATCAAATGTACCTACCTAATTATATATAATATACCTATAATGCCCTTAAAAACGATGCGCCAAGTATATTTTGGTTTTTAAAATTAAGTTTTGACTTGGCTCATTTTTTGATATCACTACTTTTCAGTGCTGAATTTTTAGGTTTATTCTATTTTTTTATAGTTGAAGAGACTTGGCTGGTATTTTTACACGGAGTGTTTTTTTATGGGGTTACTCTTACGAGAATTACTCTTACTTTACAGCTCCCTCATTGGCTATTTGGTCGTATCCGGAGCTTGTTTTAGAAATCAGATTTTATTCGAGTAAACCCCTCTATTTCAATAATCGTCGTTTTCGTTTTATGTGATAACAATATTTTTAAATTTTATATTTTCCGTCATTATGTTCGAATTATGTTTACAATAAGTGAGTAATGAGTCGTAATATTAATATGAATGATTCGAATAATGAGTAAGAATAATGTATACGCTTTTTTTGCTTCAAACTTTCACTGAAATGCCCGTGAGTAATAATTGAATGAGCCATGATATTTAATTACAATTTGTAAACATACAAAAAAAAATGTATTTTTTTTGTACTTCGTATATTTTGTACAACGTTCTTGCCCATAGTTGCGATATAAAATGTCAATAATGAAGAGCTGATGAAAACGCAACTATTCCAAAAATATCATAAATCATGAAAGCATCATGAAAGTTCTTCGTCCAAAAATTGTCATGAATCATTTAATAAATTGCATTACGTTTGTATTATAAATGCCATTGATCATTTGGGAAATTAACGTTTTCTGACACTTTCAGAAAAAACTTGCATAACATCTCAGGGACGACAATAGATAAGTATACCGGGTGGCACAAAAAAAAATCCTCCTGATTGAGAGGTCACTATATCGAAACTATTATAGATAGGATTATGAAATTTGTACACATATTAGAAAACATACCAAAATTTAATATGTGCAAGTTTAAAAAACATTACTATTGTAGGCAAAAAGTAACAGACGATCAAATTTGGTTGTCAAAAAATTGATTAAACGGAGCTCAAATAGCGCGCGTCGAGAAAATTTCCAATGACCGGGACGCTGTTTCTTCAAAACTACTTACGATATCAAGCTGAAAATTTCAAATTATATTTAAAATATATTAGGGTCGATTGTGTAAAAATTTCAGTCAATTTGAATGAATGGAACTAAAATTATGGTATCTTGAAGTTGAGCGTAAAATCAGAAAACGAAGATTATTTCTAAACTTTTATTACACACGTTATAAATGTGATTCTTTTCCCACTATTGTGTTTCAAGCTCAACTTCAAGATTCCATAATTTTCGTTCCTTTCATTCAAATTGATTGAAATTTTTACACAATTGATCTTAATCTATTTTGAATATAATTTGAAATTTTTAGCTTGATATCGTAAGAAGTTTTGAAGAAACAGCGTCCCGGCCATTGGAAGTTTTCTCGACGCGCGCTATTTGAGCTCGGTTTAATCAATTTTTTGACAACCAAATTTGAACCACTGTAACTTTTTTCCTACAATAGTAATGTTTTTGAAACTTGCAGGTATAAAATTTTGGTTTGTTTTCTAATATGTGTACAAATTTCAGAATCCTATCTATAATAGTTTTGATATAGTGACCTCTCAATCAGGGGGATTTTTTTGCGCCACCCGGTATTTACAGGTCCAAACATCTTCAACGACTGGCAGGTATCTTCCATCCCACGCGGCTGATTTGAGCCGAACATTAACCAAGATAATTGCCACGTGATTGGGTTAAGACGGACAGATGGACCTCGTTAAGAATCATCAATTAGGGTCAAAGAGAAAACATGAAAGGTCACAAGTAGATTGAATTAATTAGCAGTGTTTTCTCAGCGCTTTTTACAGTCGGGAATCTGACCTGAGGAACATGAGGAGGGTAAATCATCTCAGAGGAACACGCTCTGTGCAACGCGTTGATGAGCGAGCATTCGTACTGATCAGTGAGAAAGTTGTTGCTCTTGGCTTTGGAAACCCAAAGATAATGATATAAATTCCGTCAAAGGAGCAGTGATATTTTCTTTTACATTATTTGAATACATTTGACAAATATTTCAAAACAAGCATAAATTGTCAATAAAATATCAATGTCTATTAAATTTCTTGACCGGTTGTCTGAAAGTTGCTAGAAACACCTCAATGGTCCCAATGACAATGCAAAATTTTAAGTTAATCGATAAATCAATGCAATTTTTTATTTTCAACCAATCATGATCTCGTACAAATACATGTGACCTCTCTTATGGCATTTGTGTCCAAAATTTCAGATCGGTTGGTTGAACGGCGTTGCTACACAACACACAATAAAAAGAGGGAAAGTGACGTAAGAGTACGCTCGCTTTTTGCGTACTCAATAACAATGTTATTGTTAATTACGTTAATATGAGGTGGCTTCAATTTTTAAGGGGAAAGATCGCCAATTTAGGATTGTGACCACATCATTGACGATAGACTATGTTGCAGCGACAGACTTAAGGCCGATGCACAATTGACGCAGACGGACGACGCGGACGGACGACGGAGACGGATACGATGTTCAGGTATGACATATTCACTCTGACTGTTCACAATCGGACGCGGACGGACGACGACTTTAACATTGTATCCGTCTCCGTCGTCCGTCCGCGTCGTCCGTCCGCGTCAATTGTGCATTGGCCTTAACTGAGATTTCATTGTCCCATTGTTGAATGAGACTTTTTTTTAAATCTTGGTCTCCTAAAATGTATGGACCTGTTACTTTTGCATAGTCATTGGAATTTCAACATCTAGTGGAGCGGTCGCTCCACCCAGCCAAGTCGTACTATACACTCACAGTCACTCAACATACCGTAAATGCCTAATAAACTGAGGAGCAGACCAAACACTTTTACTGTAAGCAACAACATGGCATTTTCGGCCTACTGGATCTCAAAATTGGTAAATCTCACATTGTTGCGAAATATCTTAATTTCGAGCTATGGCCCACCCCACTACATATACCAAATTTGGGAACAATAGGTTATGCCATTTGCGCGCTAGAGGACCGAGAAAACAGTGAAATTACACCACTTTCTGATTCTGAAGATGATGATGATTCTGATGATATCACGAAACGTCGCTATCACCGCCACAGCCTAAACGGCTGAACCGATCGACCTGAAATTTTTACCACATGTGCACTTTTGGCGTCTGAGGTGCCTTTTTATAAAACCAACCGGAAGCCGCCATTTTGAAACCGGAAGTGACGTCATTACTCAAAAACGTCTGGACCGATTAGAACGAAATTAGCGCCATTCGATTTAGATGGTCATCTATATGAAGTATCAATAAAAAAAATATTATTTTCTTATTTTCTAAACCGGAAGTGACGTCATAAATACGCAATATTTAACTTATTTCAACAAATTATACTTAAAATACGTACATAATTAACTTACATTGTAACATAGACAATACAATTTATATATTCAAGGTAGCAGTGTTCTCGGCCGCCATTCCTGAAACCGGAAGTGACGTCATATATCTAAAACGCCTGTACCGATTGCAACTGAACTAGCTCCTGCGTATTCATTCTGCTATTTATTTGAAAAATCAATTGTGAAAAATGAATAAATAAATTAATGGTACCGGAAATGGCGGCAGGAACCACTAAATGAAACCGGAAGTGACGTCATATATTACAAACGGCATGACCGATTTTACGGAAATATAGGGATTAGGAATTCAGATGGTCGTTCATGAAGGTATCAACTAGATAAAACTAGATTGTTTTCTTATTACCTATACCGGAATTCGGCCGCTATTTCAAAACCGGAAGTGACGTCATGTATCGAAAACGGCTGGATCGATTATAACGAAACTTAAGCTATTCTTCTTGGATAATCATTTTCATCTTATACCAAACGCAACTTTTCATAGTAACCAAATCGGTTGAGGCGTATTTTTTTAAAGAAATTAGTCCCTGCTCGGACATGTGCTACAAGCTGTATGAATAAACTAACAAAAGAAGTGATATCCCAGAAAAAACACTCCGTGTAAAAATACCAGTTAAGTCTGGTAGAAGAAATAGAAGAAAAATAATAGAAGAAATCTAAAAATTCAGCACTGAAAAGGAGTGATATCAAAAAAGGAGCCAAGTCAACGAATTTTCCAAATTTTAATCGTACCATTGAAATAAAAATATCAACCCCCGAGAAATACTTAAAAAAAGGACTTGGCGCATCGTTTTTTTAAAGACATTTTTCTATTCTTAAGCTTATGCCACTCACATACTACGTAGTTCAGAAATGCCTAGAAAAATTGGGACAAAACTTTCAAATTAAATATTGAACATTCTGTAAAATATTTTAAATTTAAATATAAGTACGCAAAGAAACATAGCATTGTCTTACAAGCAATAAATACAGAACAGTTGTGTTTGTGATTGGTAGGTACCTATAGTTTTGTGGGTACATCAACATACCTACTACAGCATTATACTTTGAACCTTCTCGCCGTGTAATTAATTGCTATTAATTAACATTTTATACCAAAAAAATTCATAAATTACATAACGTATTACTTTAGATAAAAATCTAGTCAGTAATTATTTGAGCAGCATGGCTCAGTGCACTAGTAACTTATACAAATCTCATTGACGGCCTTCTTGTAATGAGCGCTTTCGCTATTTCCCTCAGTCACGATATTGAGAAGTATGATTGATTAATATGACCCTAGAAATAGTGGCAATAACGAATAGACTAGGCCGCTTCCGTTTATTCGTTATTCGTTTATCCGTTTATTTCCTCTGAATATTGACAAAATACCAAAACTGCCAGTAGGTAAGAGTACTAGTTATATTAAAACGTAGTATGATTCGTCGATAATGAATGTGATATACTCAGGAAAATATACTTGTAGAGTTCTTCCTATACTTTTAGGATAGAAAAGTGTCTTTAAAAAAACGATGCGCCAAGTCCTTTTTTTAAGTATTTCTCGGGGGTTGATATTTTTATTTCAATGGTACGATTAAAATTTGGAAAATTCGTTGACTTGGCTCCTTTTTTGATATCACTCCTTTTCAGTGCTGAATTTTTAGATTTCTTCTATTTTTTTTATAGTTAAAGAGACTTGGCTGGTATTTTTACACGGAGTGTTTTTTCTGGGATTGGAAATTACCTCAATTCAGGTAATTCAATTTTTAAAAATGAGCTAACTATCAAACTGTACTCATTCTCTTGAAACATATATCGAGGCAGCCACTTCCCAAGAAATGACGATTTAGGGAGTGACCTTCCCTCTTAATGTGAATTCTACTCAACTCTCAACTGTAATCGCGGATGATGCAATTGCAGGCAAGACAGATCGGAATATAAAGTGAGTTGACTTGTGGCACTTATTAAGTGGCACTTGGTGAGGAAGTGGTCATACGTCGGGTCGGAGGTCACTCATTCATTGTTAGTCACGGCACCCCTCCCCCTCCCCCTGGGACCTGGTGTGGGGGATAACACGAGCCGTTTACTTCAAGCAAAAACGTCTAATCAATTCAACTTGACGCTGGACTTGGAGAGATTTTGTAGGATTACAAAAATTAATCTCACCACCAAACAAGATTACTCTTGAGCCCAAAGTTTTGTCTCCCTGTGAAACCATTAACTAGGTACTACATGGCACTGTTTGTAATTAATAATTGTGTTCGTTATGGATTTTTGTAATACGTATAGGCAATAGTAGAAGGTAAAGTATTATAACTAAACTCTGGTCCAATTTGGGTCTGGGAAAGGTCATAGCAATGAGTGGGGAAGGGAAGTTTTGATACTGACCATCTGTTTGCTAAACAGTGTGTTGTGTAACAGAAAAATAACTTTTAAATTATAGGAACTAAATTCTTTTCTTTCTTGAACGTGAGCTTTTTCTATATTTTTGTTAAATAATATTAGAACTGAAAAGTAATTTTTTCCAATAAACTTTTGAACTTTTGATCAATTCTTTGTTAAAAGGAATTTCTTCAAGCATCAATATGACAGGAAAATAGATTACTAGAAATTGTAATTCGATTCGAACAGAAGCAAACCAATTTTACATAATTTAATTCACGTCTTGACGTAGATTAATTTCATCTGCAGTTATATAATTCTAATTGTTATTCTACTTCGCTTCTGTTCTCGGTGATGAGCAATCTGGAGTCATACTCAGGAATATAATCTGTGTTATTGTCTGCTATGGTGACGTCATCGCTTGCATCGCCATCGGCCGAGTGCATAATAAACCAATCAAATATTCGCGCGCAATTATTGCACATGCGCTCTCGTGTACTAGTAGGAGGACGCTTCTCATCGAAATGATCCTTGCACATGCGCTCTCGTGTACTAGTAGGAGGACGCTTCTCATCGAAATGATCCTTGCACATGCGCTCTCGTGTACTAGTAGGAGGACGCTTCTCATCGAAATGATCCTTGCACATGCGCTCTCGTGTACTAGTAGGAGGACGCTTCTCATCGAAATGATCCTTGCACATGCGCTCTCGTGTACTAGTAGGAGGACGCTTCTCATCGAAATGATCCTTGCACATGCGCTCTCGTGTACTAGTAGGAGGACGCTTCTCATCGAAATGATCCTTGCACATGCGCTCTCGTGTACTAGTAGGAGGACGCTTCTCATCGAAATGATCCTTGCACATGCGCTCTCGTGTACTAGTAGGAGGACGCTTCTCATCGAAATGATCCTTGCACATGCGCTCTCGTGTACTAGTAGGAGGACGCTTCTCATCGAAATGATCCTTGCACATGCGCTCTCGTGTACTAGTAGGAGGACGCTTCTCATCGAAATGATCCTTGCACATGCGCTCTCGTGTACTAGTAGGAGGACGCTTCTCATCGAAATGATCCTTGCACATGCGCTCTCGTGTACTAGTAGGAGGACGCTTCTCATCGAAATGATCCTTGTTGGAAGTTGCATCACTCTCTGTATGTACACTTGGAGAAGTAAAAACGGTATTTAAACGAAACGGATTGGCTCCTGTTCAGGTCAGGTTATTTGACAATCAATTCTTGTTATTATCAATGAAATCAGACCTCCCTACTTGATTTAGATGACGAGTTAATCGATGATGCTATACATTTTTTTAAGCTAATCCATTTCTTACAAATACAGTTTTATCATTTGTTGAGTATACACTTTGTGAGGGCTGTAAGCACAAAAATAGTGCAAAATGTGGTACTAATTTTTCCTTTGGCAGTCCTATAGGACATTTTCCGCTCTTTCATAATTTCATAATTTTCAAATGACTTTTTCCGTCCGATTTTTTTAGACTATCGAAATTTTGAAAGAGCGGAAAATTTCCTGCCAAAGGAAAAATTAGTATCACTTTCTGCACTATTCAGTCAATTTGATGTGCCAACAGCCCTCACTAACTTGGCCAAAGTAAAAGCGGTATTTGATCGAAACGGATTGGCTGCTGGTCAGTTCCTTGACAATCAATTCTTGTTATTATCTATGAAATCTAAATGAAACTGAAAATTTATGTGTGTCTTCATTATACGTGTTTTGTTCCACTCCGTTCTCTGAAAACCTCACGAGAACAGAATTCCAAACGTCATTTACAACAAAAAGCGTAATAACACAGAGGCATAACATTGTCGATTACACTGGAACACATATATGGCTGTGTTTCTACATGTCTACGTAAACACATTGTTTCCCATGCAACTTCCTAGTGATTTGCATAGAGGCCGCTGTGTCGCTGAGGGCGCTGCTGTCTTGCTCAAGACACACCGTGAAATCGGAACTCTATGCCGGGGGACGTCTACCGGTTAATTAATACACATACACTCAGTCCATCAATCTAGAGGGATAATCATCACCTTTCTACTGCATAGCTCCATTGCGAGATGCGTCTTGTTGAGGGGACACAGCCTCCTTCTGTGTCAGCACATGGGTATCGTCAACCATTCAACAGTTTGTAGTTCTGTACTCTTAATATAAGAGGTTTTTATGGCGTTTTTTATGCATCTTTGTTTGAGGTTTTTAGACACAATTTGAGGTGCTACATTTCAAAAGGCAACTTGTCCGAAACATCGAACAGAGATAAATGCGATTTTCTATTGACATTAGCGTGGAAGAGATACGAAATCCTGTGTTACATAATTAATTACATTTTTTACAAGTTCGAGTATCAGGTTGCGTGAACATTGTTGCTCTTCATGGGTTTTCACCTCTAACAGAAAAAAAACAAAATGGAAAAGTTGCATTTTAAAATATAGGTCTTCATTTAGCAACTCAAAATATACGGATGAAATGATTGGGTTTTAGAGTGTGTCCACTGCAAACATACCTACATATTAAGTATTTGTGCAATAAAGAATTGAAATATCGTTTAAGTGCACATGGTGGTGGAGTGATCACTTTGTATCACTCTCGGTACAGCTCTAAAGGTGGATTCACACGGCCGTTCCAAACTTCGAGTTTAAAACTCAAGTTTGCCTAAGTTCCGAATCGCCGTTCCAAAAACCTTCGTGTGAACTATGAAAAGATTCGAACTGTGAGGATTGAGTTTCAAACTTTCATAGTTCACACGGGAGTTTTTGGAACGGCGATTCGGAACTTCGGTAAACTTGAGTTTCAAACTCGAAGTTTGGAACGGCCGTGTGAATCCACCTTAAGCGTTGCCGTGCATTGAAATCACCAAAGTTCACAAGACGTCGTCAGACGCTCTGTGTGACGCGTTGATGGGCGAGCTTTCGTATTGCCTGCGTTTGCAAGTTTCTGCTCTACATATTTGAAAAATCCGAAACGAAATGCGTCAGAGTGATAAAATACGTGACATTTTCTTCAATAAATTTGACAAATATATCCAGAAACATATAAAATTTTCGTAAAATGTCGCTTTTGAAGTTAACAACAGATTAGTCTGAAATTTAAAAAAAAAAACACCAAACATGCTCGCCCGATGACCATGCAAAATTTGAAGTTTATCTGTCAAACGGTTCCAGTTTAAATTTTCAAAAAATTACAGGATCCTACTCAAAAACTATGTACAAGACCGATTCGATTACATAAGCATGTGTGCAAAATTTCAGATCGATTAGTGAAAGGTTTTGACCTGGGTAGTGATGACAAAAAAAGAAACAGTGAGAAAGTGTCAGATAAATACTCAGTGGTTACGCTCCCTACGCTCGCTTCATAGACATTTATAAATGTCTATGCTCGCTTCAAGTCCATATTCCACTATGCAATTCAAATAGGATATTTTCAATCACAAGCCAATTGGAGAGTTTCAGAGTTTCACTAAAAACATGTTTCATTGGTGTGAATTTCAAATTGTCCAATTTGAATTGTAGATGATACAAAACAAATCCATCACCATCCCGCCATCTTTTGCATTTGCACGCGGTGAACCTGTGCAGTGGCGATGGCGCCAGGCGATGACTCACTGTGTACTGAGGTAGAGGAAGTTTACACACAGGAGGCCGTGTCAACACTCTGTGACGTCACAATCTAAACACTCGAGCTGGTGTCACTGGCGATTGCGTCATATGTCAACACAACAGACTCACAGGACAGGCGAATACACAAATAACCAATTTTGAACTTTTCTGTTTTTTTAATCGGCTGCATTCAAAGGTAAACATTGGATATACTATTTCTTAAATGAAATTATGAAAATTGTGAAAAATAAATAGCACAGCTATTTGTTTTAATCGATGTAAACATCAACTTATAAACACATTAATTGACCCAAAATCATTAAATCTAAGGTTGTCTAAAAATGTTAATTATCACATTTTTCACCATTTGAACGGTTCAAAGTTATGGCATTTAGGAAATATTATCTCCCATGTTTACCCTTTGAATGCAGCTGATTAAAAAAATAGAAAAGTTAGATTAGATTAGATTCATTTTATTTTTTAGCAGTTCTGCTATTAAAATGAAGTTGAAAATGAATGAGCGATTGTTTTATTTCAAGATAATCTCGTCGTTTTGGAGTCAATAAGACTGCACCATGATGACTCTACTGAGTGCAATTGTTTCATGGCTCGGATGATTGTTATTGTTACGTGACGTTGGCATGACAACCGTCTGCTCTGCGTTCTGCCAGCTTGTTGTCTAAAGGTGGATTCACACGGCCGTTCCGAACTTCCCAAGTTTGCCAAAGTTCCGAATCGCCGTTCCAAAAACTCCTGTGTGAACTATGAAAAGATTCGAACTGCGGAGATTGAGTTTCAAACTTTCATAGTTCACACGAGTGACGTCACAAAGAACAAATGCAAATACGATTTACCTATTACGAGCAGGTAATTGGGAGTTAAAGTAGGTTTGCCTCGAGTCTGTTTTTTGAGTTATGTCTTGAAATATTTGCACTGACTTTTGTAACTGCTTTTGTAATCTGTATAGTTATTGAGATCAACTTGTGGATTCATTTTGTAATTTTGAGCCAAAAATCTCAGAAACCATGCAAGTAAGAGTTATTGACATTAAGCTCATTTTAACGAAATCAAAAATACTGAGAAAAATTACAACCAGTTTTTCGTTTCTTAGAAAGACGACTTGTAATGAAAAGATGCAAACACAAAAAAATGACCATTAATATCCCCCCCCCCCCCCCCCCCCGCCGTAATAACATCCGTATACACATTTGGAAAATAAAATGGGATTAAGTAATCATGTCAAATTGAACTTTTTAAACATAAAACAACTAAAAATGGGCGTAAGATAATTATTTATCCTGGAGCTCTCTCTTTCTTCATTTCTAATTTTTAAATATTTCTAATTCAAATTCGTTTGCTAATTCTCGTGTAATTTGTCCGACTCCATCTCTATTGTCTTGATGCTTTGCGCAAGGTCCTCCTTGGTCCTCGTGTCGAGCTAATCAGTGTAATCTGATGGACGAGCTGCAAGTGTCCATCTAATCAACATGCAATCTGATGGACGAGGTGTGTTCTAATCTCTCAACGCTTCGTCTGCGGCGTCGCATCTGATCACAGACCAGCTTGATGGATAGCCACATGATTACAACCTGAAACATGTCCACAGCCTGACGTGTCAGGGCTGACACCTCCCATTTCTTATTTATACAATAATTAATTTCAAAAATCAATCTGCATTTTAATGCGATAATCCTCAATTTCTTCATCAAACAGAAATTAGTTGCTAGTTTATAGGCGACGAACCGTGTTTTGGAATTAGCATGTGTGATGGAGATCGTATCTCGTGGTGTGATCTTGGAGAGATTCTCCGACAGAAGATGCTGGAGCAGTGGCTGAAGTGTGTTCGCAACTGCTCGTGCATGAAGTAGGTGTCTCATGCAGGGGGTCAAAGCCTACATTTTGATCTCATAAGTGACCCCCTTGGAAATTAATCTTTCGAGAAACTAATGCAAATAATATTTTTCAGTAGTCAGTTTTTCAATCTTTCTTTCGAAATATTCTGAATGCCATCATGATGGTGCCGGTGGCCAGGGCCGTATTTAGACCTTCGTCTAGGCCCTTGGCAGTACTTTTATCGTGCTCCCCCCCCCCCCCCTGTCCGAAATATTTAATTTTTCCAGTGGTTAATTGTAAAATAATAAGCTGGGAGACGATCAATGATCTTTAGTGTTTTGCTCAAGAAAACATTGGACATGGGCGTCCGCAGGATTTCTGCCAAGTGGGGGCAAGGCAAGGAAAACCATATTTGACGGACTAAGGGGGACGTGGGGGGCCCCGCAGGGAGTTTGTTGGTTTTTGGACACTTTGAAATCAATTTTGAGACGTTATGAGGTGTATTTTGTTGAAATATTCAATATTTTTAATATTTTGCACTTTGGGGTGGTGGGAGACATGCTCAAATCTGCCCCGCAGGTTTTTTTTTGAATTTTGACACTTTGAAATCAATTTTCTGGCACTTTCGTAGGTCCTAAAAGCTCGTAGGCCCTAGGGAGACTGCCTATGTTGCCTTACGGCCCTGCCGGTGGCAACAATGAGATGACTTCATGTGCAAACTACGAATTGCTTCAATATTTTGATCGATACCGATGCTCAAATTAAGATTTATTCTGTTGACGAGGATTTGTCATTGATAAATGTCGAAATTTTCCAGGGTTAAGCCAGCAGATCCTCGTCTTCTGTGGAGCCCTCGCCCCATTTGTCTTCGTCGAGACCGTTGAATATCGGAATATCGTCGTGCACTCATAAGTTTTCAATGTGGCCCTCAGTCAAAAAGTTTGACCAGACCTGCTCTAGCTTCTTGGCTGTTTATCCACTGAGTTTTTATGCGACTCTCATGTCTCATGTCTGCACTACTTATGTCAAGTCCTGCTAAGAAGCTTGCTTCGATTCGGTTTCGCCCGATAATCCTGCTAATGACAGAAGACTCATCACACCAAACCTGACCACTCGACATGCAGAGCGGTCTTGGCGCCTGCGCGACTCGGAACACCCGCGCCACGGCACCCACGGTCGGGTGTTCGTTGACACCTCGCGAGTCCGGCAAGGGCGTTGATGTCTAACGTTTAAAACAACGAACTGAAATAAAAGAAAACAAGCGAGAGCAATTTAAATCATCTTTTATAGTCGGGGAACGTTTGATCAATCATTGTGGTTAATAAATGATCCTACACCCTTTTCGAGCGGTGTATCAAATAAACCGATTCATTGGTAGAAAGTTCTGAGAAGACCCCTGTGACTCAATCAGCTTGCCTCATGATCATTTGAAAACAATTATAATTAATGTTATGTAATTATGTTATAACTAACTGAACACTGGATATGGTTATGGGTCTAATTCTGTAACTCTTCCTCTGAGTTGTCGATCAACTGCATGATGTTATTCTGATGGTGGTGAGAAGATCTCACGTGATCTTCTCAGAAGATCATCACGAGAAGAGTAGAGAAGAGACTCAGAAGAAACCTACCTGTTGCATATTTTATCCTACTTAATTATTTTGTATGTTTAAAATTGATAGGTTGCGACTATAACACTAAATCATGATAATAATGGGAAAAGTATAAGACTTTCATTTTGTTATAGAGCAAGTTGGTTCAGGAAGTAACGCTCTGAATTTACACACCTGGGTCTCGGGATCGATTCCCGCGGCTGACCTTGCTGACTGAGATAACTTCATGATTTCCCACAGTCGTCCTTCCTGACTGAGGTTACTTTGTGCTTTCCCTCAGGCGGGCGGGAGGCAGATGCTTAAAAGGAGCCCTATTAATAAGCCAGACCAGCTCCTTCCTCCCCCCCCCCCCCCCACCGTCTATCCTTACCGTATCATCATCATCATAATCATCTACATAATCATTTATCCGTCGCTAGTTGTTTGTTGCAGAACAGTGTCACGTTAAAACACCGCAAAAATAAACAAATCTATGATTGTATAACTCAAACTGCAATGTATGATTCAGAATGTGAAAGAATAATCAATCACATTGTCGTCACTTATCGAAGTCACATGCGATTCTCCTCCAGCCAGCGCCTTGTAATCTCCATCTAATACTGCACATGCGCAGACAGTAATGGCCGCTGCACACGCGATGCGGTTGGGAACACCTTAAGGAACATCTTAAGGTGCACCCCGCCTCCATCGTACTGACACATAACCTTATTTGGTGTTTAATGCTGCCAATAGGCTGACAAACTTGCAGTTAATCAAGTGTTTACGCTCTAAGAATCATTGCATTTTAATAGTTTGCAGTGAAGAGATGAGTCAGAAGGGCGTGGGTTTGAGTGCCGTGTGTGTATTGTTATTTCCTCATTAATATAATGATAATGAGGAAATATTTTACAATAAACGCAATACCATCTATAGAGGGATGGTCAAAATGTCTGCAAATGGAAGGCTTGACGTTGGGCTGGGAGTTCTATTACATAGTTCGATGGTGTAGGTACTAAGCTTGTGTCACTCATGCTTTTCACATCACTCCAAATGCAAAGTCAATCTAGAAGTAAATTTCATTCACAAAATTGAAGGTCATGGCGTCTTCAATTAACAAAGGCAAGGAGAAAGCGGGGTTTTAGGGGACCGTTGCATGATTTTCTATATAGAATAATCTCTTCGCAAATGGTTTGAGGTGGTTTTCCTTCTCTTTTGAGTATTTTGATGACAGCGCGACACTCAATTTTGTCAATGGAAATTTTCTTCGAGCTTCAGTGAAATCTGAAAACATTATGGCACTATGTAAAGGGTAAAGGTCCAGTGCTAATCAGAACACAATAGAACTACTATAGTAACTGCAATCCTCCAACAACCCTAATTCATCTTCCCGTGTGTCGAGGACTGCCGCGGGAATAGAACATGGGACCTCTGGAGTATGCAAGTCCAGAGCGTTGCCTAAGCCACTTACTCCGTCCTTCATAACTTTTTTACATTACATTTTATATAGTTTCTAGAGGTTGAATCTAATTCCTGATTCTAAAATATAGACACAGGTAAACACATTGACACATTAGGCAATTGATTTGACAGGATGCCTGTGAAATGAAACGGGCCCTCAAACTGTTTTTTCGAGTTTTGTATTCATTAATTCTAAAAATCGAAATAATGCTATGAAGTAGGTACAGCCGCCTCGTTATGTTGTGATAAAAAAAGTCATGCAAATCACCCCTCAGTATACAAATATCTATATTTTAGGCAATTAATACTATATGTTTTGTAGGACTGGTAGTCGCGATAAGGGGTAAGTTTTATCAGGTCATTAAGCGGTGACTATACATTACTGTCTTCGGCTACTTTCTCAAAGCTATATAAAATATGATAATATTTAACATGCAAATCTTGTACATGTACATGTACAAGTTATCGTCATGTACTCATTGTACTGCCCGATTCTTTTACTCTACTTCCGACTTTTCCTTCATCATATCTCCAAAAGGTCCGTCACCGACTGCGATCTGCAGACTCTCACATGATGTGTCGTGAGTAACCATGGCAACCTGCAGGGCTGTATAGACGACACATAATCAGGTACTTATTCACGGCGACACAAAGCACGTCGCGAGATGAAATATATTCACTTGTTCTGCACTCCACTGGGCCTCTCACAGTCCATGTAGGGCGCTGGGACTCGGAGATATGAGATGTGCAGCGCAGAGACGCTAATTTCAACCGTGAGATGCAGGGTACAGAGGTCAGATGAGGATCACAAATCACTGAGACGCGTGTGATTGCAGGTGTCACGTGACACTCACAGCGGAAACCACGACTCTGGGTTGGAAACACGTGCAGTTTTCACCTGCAAAGTCTACATTTTCATTCAACGATATGCAATTTTATTCAGTTTTCAACGGTATGAGTATGACTTAAATTTCTTTGAATGCCATGTCAACAGTATTGATGGCTGATAAGAATGATACCATATTCACCTGTATACAACTTGACCACCAGAATGTTCCCCGGAATTTCAAATGGATAATCAGTGAAAATGTTGATTTTTGGAGTTGAAAGAAGTGCATTTTACAATAATATGAGCTGTTGTTTGAAATATACTGACGTAAACGTACCTACTGCAAAACTAACGAAACGGAACAGATAATTTCCTCATTCTGTCAACATTTTATTCTGGAAAAGGGCTTGCCACTGCCAGCTTCCGTCACATGAAATCTCGATAAGCGCGAGTAATATAGTTTTTAATTAGGGTCAGCAGTCAGGGCTCTTGTTCTCAAATGTTCCGTATTCTTGCTGTAGTCAACAATTCAACAGACTACGATCTGAAGAACCACCAGGAAAACCAGCTGTAACAGCCACCTGTAACAGCGGTAACAGCCATAGGCGTGCGCACGGGGGGGGGGGGGGGGGGGGGCCCGGGGGGGGCCTTGGCCCCCCTGATGGCCCAGCCTCAACTAAAAAATTATAAAATGTGGTCCTCATAGTGTCAAAATTTGGTTTTAAAAGGGTTTAAACAAAAAAATCTCCCTGCGGGGCATACTGGAGTTGCTCAAATCACTGGAATCAAGTACTAGGTTGATCAAAAACACAATATTTTGGAAAACAATGTCTATGAAGTACCTTCCAAAAACACGATTTTTTCATGAATTTCTAGGTTTTTCCCCTAAAAATTTCTTTTTAATATTATATTTTGGGGCATGCACCCCTCACCCTTTTTTTTTTTTTTTTGTTATGGCGTTACAAGACTGGTAGTCCTACTGCCGCCTCAACAACTCTGCTCCTTTGACGATGCGCCATTATAGGAGGTGAAGTTGGTTGAGGATTCGTAACTTAGGGATGTTAAGCGAGTGAGTAGTTAGCTCCCTGCGCTCTGCTGTTGTTTAACGTCTCATCCCAAGGACGGTGTAACGCCCGTCGAGTGACTGATAACAGGTGGAGGGGTGTCGTTACACTAACCCCCTACCACCCCAGTCTCTCTGGCCCAACGGCAGCAACTGGCAGGACAGAGTTGAATGGTCACCCATCCAACCGCTGACCGCGCTCAATGTTGCTTAACCTCGGTGATCTGACGAGAACCGAGGTATCCATTACACCAGCCGTTGGCTAAACCTTATTGTAGTAAAAAGGTGTGTAAAATAAAAATAAAAATTAATTTGTAAAAAAATGCTCGTCAGAACGTCTCAAAATTGATTTCAAAGTATCAAAAACCAAAAATTGCCCTGCGGGGCAATCACCCCCCCCCCCCCCCCGGGGCCCTTCACCCGTGGCATTTTTTTCCTAAGACTTTACCCCCCTGTCATTAATCCCTGCCGGCGTCCATGTTGGCCCCCCCCCCCCCCCCCTAATGATTTATCCTGCGCACGCCTATGGTAACAGCCACCTGTAACAGCCACCTGTAACATATGGTATCATGTACAGCCACCTCTTTATGTTCTGATACGCCAGTTCTAAAACAAGTCTTGCAAATCACCCACCTGAATAAGTTTAAATATCTGTATTTTAGGCAACTTATACTACGTCTGTGTACGACTGGTAGTCGCGTATGTTTTATCAGGGCATAGGTGACTATACGGTTCAAGGTGACATGGCGCTTGCAGATCAATCTACGATTCTCCGGGTGTATAAATAAGTACATACCTACACATACGTACATTTTTATTTTTGATCAAAGTTAACAAATAAAAAAAATATGATGGATATGAAATGAAATCATGTCTAATTGAAATGCTTTCAATGTCTCCTTGCAATGAACATTTTCCGCTGCACTTAGATCATTTATCACACCTTGGCGGCAAATCAAGACGTAAAGCAAATGCATTTTCTCTCAAAGATTGTGCAAAATTATACTTGAAACGCATTTTGCAAAACGAGTGCGACAGAAACTTATTTCGCTCATATTTCACAGCTAAAGAATGAATGCTCAAGCTCTAGGGTGTTAAAAAGCAATGTTGTCAAAACAGCGTTCAAATTAGAAATCTCATTTATATTGATATTTAAATTGAGTTGAACACGTATAATGATTCCTGTCAAGTGTCATGTTTTTTCTTCACAGCTCCGGAGTAGTCTTAAAAACAATTAAACTTGAGTCGTGGTAGAGTGAATCTAATATGAATTGGCATGTCTAATACGTATCTCCAAACATTTGAGCTGTGGTTGATTAGCCATGGTCTCCCAACATGGGTCTACTCTAGGACATGAATACATGCATGAAGAGCCTCCATTAGCGAGCAAACAGAGATCCGTTATCGGAAGAGTAGCGATCATTTCGAACAGTAAACTAACAGATTGATTGGAAAATAGACCCATACATGGACTATAAAACAGATTTTAAAATACCTTATCTTTAGTATTCTATTAGTAAGCACATGTGATTTGAGACAGTTATAAATAGATTCCATTATTGAGTCTCAAAGTTGTAGAAAATACATAAGGAATCATGCTAATCTAAAAGTACCGATACCTATGAAAGCAACACTGCAAACACAATTTCTTTAAAAGCAATGTCTATAACTCAGATGAAACTAAAATTATCATAAAAATTAAATACGTATACAAAGAAAAATTAACCAAAATCTACTAAACCATTCTGTGGACTATTTTATCTGCTTGCATACCTAAGTGTTGGGGAAGTTCTATAAAAAGGAAATTTCAACGAACGATCGATCGATCGATTTCACTATGTAGCATATTTGGAGGTGAGAGAGGAAGGAAATAATTTGCTTCAATTATTACTATTACTACCTATTACTAGCCTATAACACTCAATAGGTAGAGAATAACCCTGGTGATCAACATTTATTATCCAAAAATATGAACCTTTAGGTTTTCACGTTACCTTGTAAAATAGCTAACATTCTTTCTCAAGATTTCCAAAATATTTGAGATTTTTCTTCGAACAGAAACTTTTTTAAAGTGCAATACAGCTGAAAAGTGAAAATCATCCAAGTTCCCTGGAAGAAAGTTTGCGTCTAGGACTGCTCGCTCATGGTTACGTAAAGATTTCGGCTCCTCGAGATCAAGTCGGTCAAACCGCTCTTCACTTCATTGTAAAGCAAACAGACTCACAATCAGATAATCCACTTTGTTATGACTTATTATCTCGTTAGGTTGAAGTTTTCAAAACACATTTGCTTCTTCGTCGATCGCCGTGTAGGAGTTGTTTCGTTCCTCCTCCCAATCTACAAGCAGAAACTAATTACTGGCTAGAATCTCACGACCAACAAACCGTCTACTTCCAGTCCATTAGCAGATTGAAAATTAACTATCTTCCTGGATCATTTGGCTGCTGGACCATCCCAACTAATTAATAATTATCGAGTAATTAGTGAGCGCTTGATCTTGATTGCTGCTCCAGTGTAAAGAGGATAGCGATGTTCAGTGATAATGAGACATCACCTGATGTTAATGAGGTTCAAGACCTGGCTTTTATGTCTCGGGAATCACAGCGTGTTGCTTTTAAACATTCAGAATGATTTCAATACATTGCTGTATTCACGAATGGTCTGCAAGAACGTAATATCCCTATCATAATTAAACCCAACTAGGAGAATGCTATGTGTAACGCGTTCTTTCGTATTTCATGCGATTTACATGCGTTTGCTTGTTTATCTGCTCTACAGACATGGAAAAACCGAAACAAAATGCGTCAAAGTATTAGATGATATCGGAAATTTGCTTCAAGAAATTTGACAAATATTTCTAAACACGCATAAAATGTCTGTAAGATGCCAATAACTTTTGAAGATAACGCAGCTTTGTCAGGAAATTGCCAAACATATCTAAAACATTGGTCCCGATGGCCATGCAGTTCATGTCAAACTGTTTCTTTTTTTATTTTCAAAAAATATACGGGATCTCGTTAAAAACTATATACAAAACCGCTTATATTACAATAGTGTGCTTTCACAAAGTTAAAGATCGATCTGACAAAATAGTAGGTGCCTATTAATCAGTCCCGTAGTGGACACTCATACACGCTAAATTTGAAAGAGTGAAATCCACTCAAAAAGGATGGAAAGTGCACCAAAGTGCAATAATCGTATCATTTTTAAGTGGATTTCACTCATTTTTCAGCGATTTCCACTCAATCATATTTAGAGTGTCTGTGCAATCATGTAACTAGTTTTTGCAGACAAAGCTCTACTTGCCACCAGTGGCACCGGGTTCGATTTGCGCGGTCGACCTTCCTGTCTGAGCATGTTCGTGGTTTACCTCAGTCGATGTCCAATGCTGGGAAGGTTCTCCATTATTAGTCCACTACCGTCTTCTTCCCACCGTCCATTCTTACCTATTCGTATGTATTCAGATGGACACAACAAACACACAAGACAGTTATTTACCAACGCACAGCGCCCTGTCTGAAAATTAAAATAGATGATATTAACTTTTCGATTTTGGCGCAATTTTTCGCATAAAGAAGAAGGAGGTCTGCTTTATGTCGGTCCGGGGCGAATAGCCCAGGGGATCTTTGAAATTTTTCAACATAAAAATTAAAATTTCCTATCAGCAGAACTAGGACGAAATTCACTAACCACTACAAAATAGTTCACCTGGAGGCCAAGTCTTGAAACTTACGCTTTCAGGACGCAAACGCTCTCGGACGTCATAAAGTCCCATTCACTGTAAGAGTGATCGACATTGAATCATTAATTTAAGCCACTTATTTGATTGTCATCCAGCAATCTATTGGAAACAATTTATTAACATTATAATTATTATTTCAGATGTTATACAGTCATTAAACGTTAAAACCTTATTCAAAATGAATAGCTAAACAGTTGACAGTAGATTTCAAGGTCGCCATTCTTACAGTAAATGGGACTTGTTGACGTCCTAGAGCGTTTGCGTCCTGAAGGCGTAAGTTTCAAGACTTGGCCTCCTGAGGTAATTTGTAACTTTCTTATTTCAAAAGAAATATTTGCTAATTCAAAAAAACTTATTTGTATCAATTCGCTTACTATTTACAACACTTTCATTCTTTTGTATTTGTTTTGATCACATTCCTTCCAAGGGCGAAAGAATTCCGTGGCAAGCTCGGACCAACACTGATTGCTATGCTTGGGGGGAGGGAGGGGGCCACGATCCACCGATACTCAACTGAGTCAAGTCTTTTGGTAATCTTTCGTTTAAGTATTTTTTTCTTAGATTTTTTTATTGGTAATTAATGCAAATACACACAAAAACACATTATCTTTAACAGTACGCCGCATAGCCAAAAGGTTTGTCTGACAAAGCACATAATTAAATAGTACAGATGTGTCAATCAACACAAACAAAGAAACAAAGTATACATCCAAAGTCAAAGAGAGACAAAGAGACAAAGTATAAGTTTGACACTTTGATACACTTCTACTTCACTTCTCTACTACAAGCTTCTGTCAGAAAACTTTTTGATTCTTTTCTATCAGCCAATAAGCTCGACATCGCGACAAATGTAATTATTTTATGCAAATAAACAGCGTGTATTAATACATGGAAGGATGTACATTCTTTCATAATCAATATTATAAACCGCTAACCCGTCAGACTGATTTCGTCTTTGTTTATCGGCCAAGTCAATCGGCTGTCACTGAAAAACATCCACGACTTGTTAATTTGTAAAATTATTCCCCGTGATTTTCACACTTCGCTCCGAACCTGACCAGGTTTCTCCACACCATTATAGTTAATTGTGATGAATCCTATGTAAATTGCAGAGCACGTGTGAAGAGAATGTCAAATATGGCAGTATTTTATTAGCTGGAGCTATAAATCCACTATTATTATTTATATTTATATTATTCTTCTACCCACTCTGTTTTATCCTGATAGAGATTGGTTCGTAGAAGACAAGTAGTGTAGCAGAATCTTCCTCGGGCAGATTTATCGCGGGCGCTACTTTAGACAATATCAAGTGACTCAAGTTTACTCTTGTTATGAGCATTCAAAATAAAACATTCTCAAAATCATAAAAAAGTAATATGTAATCATAGTTGAGGTAAAAGTGTCGGTAGGGAAGGGACAAAGGAGGAATGGTGGTCACTTTCGGACCACCCTTGCCCCGGGCGTTGCTCGGATGAAAGGTGGGGCACCAGATTGTTATCTCGGTTTATATGCCCGGCTCGTGCTATGGATGCTGTAGCTCTCATCTCGACAGATTAGAATACAGGGGGGGGGGGGGGGGGCTTGACCGGATGCGGCGATTAAGAATGTGAAATTAAAAGAAGGAATAAAAGAATGTTTCAAATGTCTACAAGGTGCTGCGTGCCTTCGAGTGGTTTATCATTTATATTCTTTCACTCTCGGCGATTTTATGGCTGATTGGAAACATTTAAAATGCAATTATTATTATTAATCTGAGTAAAGATATTTGGCCAAGCGCAATAATTCAACTGCAGAATTTATAAGTACCGCCTTACCGCGCATAGGAACGTGAGGTTTGGGAGGGGGGGGGGGGGAGGGAGGTTCTTTAAATAATTCGCGAGTACCTTATATGAGTCCATCGATATTATTGATTTTTTTTTAAATTCATAAAAATATTAAATTGATAATTTTATTTAGTCTGTTTTTTGAGTAAGCCAATTTCAAACATTCTTGAGGTGGGCTCAAAAACCAGTTTTTCTGTATATCCAATAGTATTTGTAATAAGGATGAATCATTTGCAAGAAAATAACTGTATTTGTTGACATCAGTCTAATGGCAATTGATAGCTTGATTAATTAATTCATTTCAAAATTTGCACACTTCACGCAAAATCAAGAAAATGGATTTCCGCCCTTCCACCTCTGAGGTACAGAAATAATGTTTTAAATATTTAATTGCATAGTTTTAAAAGGCACCTCAGGATAACTTATTCGTTCTGGCTTATGGGGAAGGAGTTATGGACGGGGGGAAGGAGGCGGTCGAGTAGTTGAGTCGAAACATTATGTCGACTGAGGTAAACCGCGAGGAACCTCAGTCAGGATCGCAGGAATCGAACCCGGGACCTCCGGAGTGCAAGTCCAGAGCTAACACCTGAGCCAACTTGCTCTGTCGTTGCAAACAGTCGAAACAGTTTCTGCAGCATTTCTGAAAGAAATTTCAATTTGTGTGGTTAAAACAGCACAATGAATCCACTCGACGTAATTTTATTTGGAATAACTATCGTGCAAAGACAGCCATCTTGAAATGCCCTGAAAGCTCTCATTACAATCAATGATCCAGAGTAGGGTTTCTATAATAATCAATGATCAATGATCCAGAGTAGGGTTTCTATAATAATCAATGATCAATGATCCAGAGTAGGGTTTCTATAATAATCAATGATCAATGATCCAGAGTAGGGTTTCTATAATAATCAATGATCTGCTAAAAGAATATCTCCTCAAGGGTGCGAGTCTCGTTTCAGCAAGGGATCAGCTTTATTTTCCTCGAGTTTTCCAAGAGAGCAAGATTCCTCAAAACATTCTCCATTACATTCTCAGTGAAAAGTGTTGTTTACAAACATCTTTGAGACGCCATCTGTTTGTTTGCCGCGTGCTTCTGGGAACCCTGTCACGTGATGAGGTGGGCAGTGAATTAGCCAATCAAACATCGGCGTGATTCGCGGAACCTCGCGCAGAAGTGGTAGTGCGGTGGAAAATAGTGCGTGCATGAGGAACTACTTTACTTCATTTGTCAACGTATTGTTGGACATCTGAACAGCTCTTGACAACATCTGCAGCAATCTCATGATCGAAAACAGATGTGAAATACTTATTATCATATGTTTAGAGTCTATAAAACAACGAAAAACTATATCTAATCAAGATTTCTGAGATGGAAACAGCAAATCGATGAAATAATCAATGATTGTATTCAGTGATATTTATCGAGAGTTCTAAGCGACAAAAACAGTTGCGTCAAAGGGTTGAGGATCTACAAAGGGGCTGTAGATGTTCAAAATTTAGGTTTGTTCGACCAATCATCCTTTATTTATAATATTCTTACAGTATCCGAGTTCAGACCAGCGTAAGCCGGTTTCTATTTTTGGTACGAATAGAGTGAGTATTGGAAATACGATTCCGTTAAATTTAAAACTTTTTCTAAATATGTTTTATCTATAAGTCCAAAATGAGATTTGGAGAAACCTGCATCTAAAATATAACATTTCCTTTCAAAATTGCATAAAATTTCGGCCTATAAATTTAACCAAATGTTAATAATCAAATGTTTTTTTCAATATTCAAATGAATATTGAAATGTAATCCAGGTATGCAATCGTATAAAAGGCACTCAGACAATACAATTAACCATTTTAAATTAAGGAACACAATTTTATTGACACTTAAAAACCCCTAATAGCACTGGTCTTGTAATTGCATTGCACACATTTAGTCGTAATACCTGAACGCAGCCGTAAAAGTATAATTGTTCCAGGCTATTTCCTAGTCTCAATCTCATCGTCTCGTTGTCTTGAAAATGAATAGAATCGTTTACCAGAGCTTTCATCACCTCAATATCACTTGAATTGAAGCACGAAGGATTTCAATCATATTACAATAACATTAAGAAGCAGGGACGTGATAATTGGGAATCATTTTTCTCCAAACACATTATCCTGTTGGCTTCAGATGTGTGGGTTGAAAGGGTTAAGGAGGGGCAGGAGTTTTGAAATCAATCAACTTTCTTTTGTTTTCTTATAGTTTGACCGCAAACATTTTCTAGGTGTCTATAGAGTTGAGAGATTGATTAACGAATCGCCCCTGACAGGTTAATGATGGCTTCCAATAAAACTGTGATATAACGCTTGCTTGAACAATATCGCGCTCTTATTATAATCAGGTTACAATACAACAAGGATCAACTGGTTTTTCGTAAGGTGTGATGTCCAAATAATAATAGATTATTAAATATATTTTATCGTGAGTATTATACATATGCCAGGGCATTTTGGTTATGTAATTTAGCGATTAACCTGTTCATTCAACTCCAATTAATGGCGTTTACATTCTCTCGTCAGTTTGGAATTGCAATAATTTTTGACAGTATGCAATTAAAATGTGTAATGAAAAAGTAAGTTCCTGAATCATGTTTTCATTTGTGTTGAAACCAACTACTGGAGATAGCAGAAACAGAAGTCGTTCCCCACAGTTAGCTAGGAAAACGCTCAATGTAACGCGTTGATAAGCGAGTTCTTGTAATGTAAATAGTGTGTGAGATTTTATACTTTTAAAAAACCTGCCAAGACAAGTACCATTGATTGTTTATTTATATTATTTTGTCTCTCACAGACTATCTTTTTTGCTATGTGGGATAGTTCGTAGATTATGTGTATTTCGTGTGTATTATATTGTATGTGTATATTCGTGTTCAATAAAATAAAAAAATAAAAAACTTTCTCGATAAAACATGTTGACATATTTTTGAAATAAGCTTAAAATTTCAAAAAAATCTTACACCTCTTGACTGATTTGGATGCATATTTTAAATCTAATAAAATGTTGGTCCAATCATGGAGATATAAATGGTAATTGTCCAAATGACCATGCATTTGAATTTGATGTCAAACGGTTCGTTATCCCATTTCAACCATTCACTAAATCTTTTTTTTTTTTACAGTTTTGGAGATAGTACAAGCAGAAATCACTATCCCCATGAGCATTGTCACTTATTTCTCAAGTGATACTGTTCCACTTCAGTGTGAAGCTAAATGATGTTCCACTTTAGTTCAAAGCTTTGTTCCACTCTTGACCGAAGTTAGAAAATTGTGCCCTGATTGTTGAAGTTCCTATAAATCACGCTAAACCACGGTCAAGATAGCTGCATTCTAAGCGCGAACTGAAACCGCCAACTCATCTTGATGTCGATTGGAAGTGAAAACTGTTCTTGGATCTGTCGGTGCATTCAAGATAAAACAATAGAACAGTCCAGCATCCGGTTTAAACCAATCATGCATAGGTCAACTGGGAGTTCAATGCTGTGACATTTCCATTGTTTTTAAGACAATTTATTGTGTTTCTTAGTAAAAGGTCGCTTCACATGTTGCGTTGATGCGTAAATAATTACACCTGTTTGCTCGCTGCGTGGGTGGTAATTAGCGCCGGGGGCGGGGAGGGGGGGGGGGACATAAATTACACGTGTTATAATGCGAGGGTGGACCCAATGAGTTATTCCCATCTGTTGGCATCTTTGAGTCACACCTCCAGAGATTGTAGAGGAGTTTGATTCATTGGTCCAGCAAATAACATGCCAATTGGCGAGGTGGGCACAAACAGTTATCTATAACGCTGCTTTTATTTAACACCATTTCGTTTTAGATACAAATCCAAAGATGTTGTTTGCTTTCATTGAGTAGGTAACAACAATCACATAAACAAGGTATGTTATTCAGGAAGTGAATCCAAATGGCGCGTTTAGTACAAAAGGTTACAAAATATTGGCCATTTATACCTCGTTCAGTTTTGAGAACGCTGAGCAGGTTGGCTCAGGCTTGAACGCTTTGGAGGCCCGGGGTCTATTTCCTCGGTCGTCCTTCTTGACTCAGTTTGTTTGTGGGTTTCCTCAGTCGGAAGGCAAACGATGGTCTTTAATAGGCCACGGCCGCCTCCTTCCCAGCGGCCACCAGCTCTCCTATTCTTCATCATCTTCAACACCATAAATCCGGCGCCATTAACCTAGTTGCAGAACAGTGCGACGTTAATCACTCCTAAAATACAAAATCAGTAAAATTACAAATCGGTGGAAGAGTCTTACTTTTGGGGAAGGGGGAAATACATTTCAATGATTTTTTTCATGAAATTGCAAGAAACACATTCCTTTTTTTCCTTTTTAGTTATTCAGTCTTCAACCAATCGTATTTGTAATAGTATAACCAGGCATTACACGATTCCAAAAGTGTGCAACACAAAATCAAGATAATTGACTTCCACCGTTCTGCTTCTCAGAGAGTTAAAATCTGTGTAGCCAAAAGACCTGAGATCGATTCCCTTCGGTACCTAGTTCAATTCATCTCCTGAATATCAACAAACATAAAAGCTCTGGGCGGTTGAAACTGTCGATTCTTCCTCTCTCAACCCGTTCAGTCGTCATCCAGAGTTCCACGTATCATTAGCAGCCTCATATTGCTGCAATCAATTCAATTGTGAGTGTAAATCATTGTTCAGATCTCCATGGCTACACTCTGGATGCTGGATACAGACGGTTAATTAAACCCCGGCCGTTGCTAGGGGCGACAACCACATCACTCACAGCGGGCAACATAGAGCCATAACAAATTGTGATATACCATGCCTTGCCTCATTACCGTATGTCAATTATTAATTCTTGTAATTTGTAGAGGGTGGATGGATAATTAGCGAACAAGAAATGTAATTAATGTCTGGTGCACGGTATATTTACATTAAGTCGTTAGGAAGGCTCAAGTGAATGTGGCTAATGAAGAATATATTGATTGATTCTTGGACCTCGTGTTCAATCGACCTATTAGCGGTCTATACACTGAATTCATGTGAAGTTTAGAAGAATAGAATGTTTTAAAGTTATGCACTTACAAGCTTTCATTGAGTGAGCAAAGCAAGCGTCCCCTTTTCACTTCACTCTTTTGGCCTGACCCCTCATTTTGTTTGTTTTTCTGTTATTGACGGTATACAGGTCGCAACGTTTCTTTGATCGAGTTTAAATTTTCCATACATACTAACTCTGCAAAGGACTAACTCTGCGGTTTGCAGACCCATTATATTTTTAAAATCCGTTGATTTGTTCAAATTTAAAAAAATAATATGTCATCTGATTGGTGGATCCGATCAATTTACAATGCAACCTTATGAGCTTCTTTTGTTTACGATCACCAATGCTAAGAATGAAGTTTTAAAGGACGGACATTATGTTGGCACGTTGACGGGTCAGATGTAACTTAGGTATAAATGGAGGTAAATCGATGTATTATTGTAATGTGAGTGGTTCCTCTTCTTACTAATGATTTTTCCGGATCATACAATTGCCAAGTCTCGCCAAAAAGCACTGCATCTCAGTTATGTTCTGAATTGTGCCATCAAGATGCTGGCAACAATGAGATGACGTCACGCGCAAACTATGTTAACTTTAGATGACCTCCCTCTAAGCTATAAAAAAAACATACAAAACTTTGTACCTACCTATAAAAACGGCAGCCAAATCACATGTCCTAATATAAAATATGTAATCTAAACGTTCATGAAACAGAAAGTATCAAAAAACAACCAAACCAAATAGCGAATTAAAAATAATTTTTAAGAAACACAAATATTTGATAATTGCTTTTTAGTGCATCAGGTAGAGATATTTGATTTTTTTTTTAAATATTTAAAATATTTTTTGGTTTGTAATGGATTTGACTCTTCTTGAGAATATTTTTTTTTAGTTTTAGCCAGCAGTGCCCAGGTCAAACCGTTCAACCAATCGATATGGAATTTTACAAACTTTCTTATAAAGCGGTCTTAAGTTCCTAGTTTTTTTAACAGGATCTTGTGATTTTTGTTGAAATTTAAACTGAACCTGTTTACCGATGAACTCTAAAATTTTGCATCGTCATCTGGACCAAAATTTAGGTGTTCCTGTAAATGTTCAGATTAATCTGTATAGGTAACTTTAAAAGTTGTTACATTTTACCTATCATCCTAGATTTTACAGACATTCTATGAGCATTTGGAAATATTTATCTATTTTCTTGAAGGAAATGTCCGAGTATTTATCACTGCTTCTTTGACGCATTCCGTTTCGGTTCTTTCCAAGGTCTGTAGAGCAGAAACTGGAAAACTGGAACTCGCTCGCTCATCAACGCGTTAGAGCGCAGTCCTATAGTCAATAATGTAGTGACCACTACGAGACACAGAGAATGTAAAGTGACGAGTGGATTGATTGGCGTTCAACTTCAACCGACGTTAACAAAGCATCTTCTAATCTATCACTTCTCCACGTATTTACATGTCATCACAGCGAACAACAGAACTGACGCGTTGTCTTGTGGTGTTGCTCGTCTCATTTCAATATTCATTACAGATGTTCTCTTTTTGCTCCCCACTCAGATCACAACGATCAGGCAATCGATTACATTTTGAACATGCCATAACAGCGCTGTAGTGATGTGCGTAGATTTTAAATAATGCTTCGATTGGTTGAAAGAAAGGTGAAGGTCGATCAAGTTGAAATCGTGTACCAGCTCACTGAGATATTGTGCGTGAATGAACAATTGTCAACGGAATTGTCGAGAACTTCACGAGTGATTGAAATATGAACGCGCCTTGAACAAAATTATTTTTTCCGTCTATTTTCCAAGGTTTAGAGCAGTAACTCTCAAACAAATAGAGTGTTAATTGACATGCACCTCGATTATCAACGCGTTACACAGCACGTTTTGTAAGTTTTGGAAGAATGATGGATGACAAAAATCATTCACTTGATGTAGTTTTCATTTTTGAAAATAATCGATAACTCCAGGCTCGAATATTATTTAAAATGTGAGGGGGTTCCCTCACATTATTTCGGAGAAAAAAACAGTCGGAGCCGGCGGAACAGTTTTCAATCCACGTGAAAGAGAATATTTATTTTCCTGGAAAAATAAAAACTATCTACAATTACGTATAACTCAACACTTTTATTTTGGATGTGGCAGGTTTTGTATCATGTCATATAATTCGTCGAAGCAGAGATCTTCCCTGGCAGTTTCTGTCACTGCAAGTCTATGACGACATGTTGAAGAGTGTTGCGGACACTTTGCTCCTGCCGGAGGCTGCAAGATGCCGTCAGCTCGAGGAGGAGAGGAGAGGAGAGAGTTGTGTTTCTCCAGCGCGCTCTCAAGTGTTTGATTGAGACAATTAGCTGCTGCGCACGTGACTGCCGTGTTAATGCAACGAGAGGCTTCCTGCTCGCGTGCCGTCGACACTCTTCATCACGCCCGTGTCACGCGTCACGCGTCGCCGTCACAAGCGTCGCGGCGTCCCGTGTTAATGCAACGAGAAGCTTCCTGCTCGCGTGCCGTCGTAACTCTTCATCGCGCCCGTGTCACCGTCACAAGCGTCGCGGCGTCCCGTGTTAATGCAACGAGAAGCTTCCTGCTCGCGTGCCGTCGTTATACTCTGCATCACGCCCGTGTCACATGTCGCCGTCACAAGCGTCGCGGCGTCCCGTGTTAATGCAACGAGAAGCTTCCTGCTCGCGTGCCGTCGTTACTCTTCATCACGCCCGTGTCACACGTCGCCGTCACAAGCGTCGCGGCGTCCCGTGTTAATGCAACGAGAAGCTTCCTGCTCGCGTGCCGTCGTTACTCTTCATCACGCCCGTGTCACACGTCGCCGTCACAAGCGTCGCGGCGTCCCGTGTTAATGCAACGAGAAGCTTCCTGCTCGCGTGCCGTCGTTACTCTTCATCGCGCCCGTGTCACGCGTCACAAGCGTCGCGGCGTCACGTGTTACTCTTCATCACGCCCGCGTCACGCGTCGCCGTCACAAGCGTCACGACGTCACGTGTTACTCTTCATCACGCCCGTGTCCCGCGTCGCCGTCACAAGCGTCGCGGCGTCGACGTCGCCGTCACAGCGTCGGCGTCGTTGTATCAAACTTAAAAAAGTTAGTAAGTCACAAATATTTTGAACAGAAACACGTTAAAAAAGTTGACGACTTAGTAGCCTTTAACTCTTTGGTTTATACAATGCAAACGTAAAACGGTTTCAAAACGGAATTTAAGAATCGACCTCCAATGAACAACGTCTATCAACGTCATGGCCCTCGCCTCGGCTCTCGCTTCAGATCTGTGAACGGGGAAGGTGATGTGCGCCGATGTGTTTGTAAACATAACAAACACAATTCAAAAACCTAAAAGAACATTAACAACGCCCCTCTTTTCTGCAATAGGCTAATGGATATGACAAGGAGATGATCATGGTGATCATCATTATGACGAGGAAAATCTAAGAATAGACGATGGGAGGGAGGCGGTCGTTGTCTATTAAGTAAAGGAACTTTCCCAGCTAAGGATACTACGAAAATCCTCAGAAAGAAAGGGTAGTCGTGGGAATGGAACCCTGGACCTCCGAAGTTACAACCAACTTGGCCCGTTATGCAATTACTTGTCCACGTATCTGTGAATGACTGAGTGTAGGGTTGGGGTCCGCCTCGGGCTAGGTCAGTGCTGACCACCCACTGCGCCCTGACTATCGTGACCTGACCGGGGGTCAAAACCGGCCCGTGAGTTATGTCTCGGGGATCTCATCATCATCCATCCAGACGGATCTCGAGAAACAAACATTATTAATGAGCGAATACAACGACTAATTGCTTGCGCGCAGTGTGACGTATGAGGGGTTGTGCAGACTTCTGGTGACTGTCGGAGGCTCTGTCGGATGTTGCGACACTTTGTGAAGCAACATTGATGTTCTGATTCATACCTAGGCTATGGCTTTTCCTCATTATTTTATGTTTATTGTAGTTAGTACACACATTTTAATTTGAAGTGTCCGACTGGCTGATCGAAGACTTAAAAATATACTTTTTTAAATATCGTTTAGTATTTATTACCTACTGTTCGAAAAAAGTTGACTATGTTTAAATGGAAAAAATCGTATTCTCTCTTGTAACCAACTCCATGTTTTATAATGATTGTCATCAAATAATTAACAATTGGAAATACTTTTGGTGTTAGTTTCTATCTGTTAAAATAGCACACGTTGGTATTGTTTTTAATTTTTCCCGTACAGTTTGTCTATCTTTCTACCAGATTTTTTTTAGGTTCAAATCTATTTAAAAAAAAATGTCTTCACTCTTCATTATTAGCCTAATAATTACCCGATTTTTCTTAGGCCGATATGAGATAACACGGGGAGAGAGAAGCTTAGGCGAGAAGTGTATCTCGCGTTTCAAGGGATAAGCTTGTGAGAGAAGGGTATAGAAGTACCTATCGTTGGTAACGGGACGCACGCAGTTCTACAAAGGATTTTCATATTCTCTTTATTTTATTTTTTTTAAATAAAATAACCGCTCACTAAATTAAACTAGGAAAACTCTCAGAGTAACGCGTTGATGAGCAAACACCGATACGTGCAAAACCTCCAACCAAACCGTTATGAAAATAAATGTAGAAGCGAATGATTATGCTATTAGTTAGGTTGCCAAACCGCTGAAGAACAATTGAATGTACTGCAAAGTTTTGCATCTTCTTCGAAAGAAGTTAGTCGAAAGAAGTTAGTGAGTGTGAGAAAAAAATAATGACAAAATTGTTATCAACCAATAGGAATAGAGCATGCTTAGATTCTACTGGCTGATACAGATTTTCTCACAATATTTTTCTCATACTCACTGCCATTCTTTTTCAGGAATAGGGTCCAATCAACTGTAAAACCCCTGTTTTAAGAAGCACATTAGCTCTAATCTGTCATCAAGTAATGATCATTGAACGCGCTTGATCTTGAGGATCTCACTAATGAGTCTTTGTTTATAAACGGCAGTGATATCATCTCGACGTGAGGACTGCTCAATTGACACCAATCACGACAGAGGAAGCAATAATCCTGTCTCGTCCTTGTTTTACTCTCTAATTATTACTTATCTTCCATTTCCTCTTCGCCTGCAAGCGAGCAGTCGCACTGGAGAGGATTAAGGTGCCACCAGCCTCGACCTTGCGTTTCGGTATGGGATAAGTGCTCTTGTAGGATGTTCATTTGATCGGTCTGGTTAGGTGTCATTATATTAGACAGTGTTCTATGCCTATTCGTTTAGACTCATTTGCATCTCAAATTTGAAATCGCCTAACAATAAAAAAAAGCGTCAATTATGTCTTGAATTTGCAATCAAAAATATAATTCTCATATGCAAAAAGATTTCAAAAAAAAAATTCGTCATAAAATTGAATAATATCTGAAATTATTGAAAACCTATTGATTATATTCAACATTGAATAATTTCTGTTTTGTGTGTATTTATATTATGCTTTTATGCACACAAAACAGTCCTACTAAGTCACCAGACTTATAAGTATATACACGAAATAGTAAAGGTGTTTAACACCACATTCTTCATGCACTGAGAGAGAGTGCATGAAGAAGGTGGTGGTGTTTACTAAAATTCTAAAATACAAAACAATACAAAAATATATAGCGAAGTAGCAAGAAGCTTTACAAGCTTCAATTAGATCTAGTTGGACGGTAGCACTACGCCAGCCAAGTCGTCTCTAACAACACTTTAACAGTTCAAGACATTTTATACTGTATTTTGCAACTTTTTTATAGTATTTAAGCGTATTTTATTTTTGATTGCGACTCGTGATTGTCCCATCCGTTTTGTTTCTGCTGAGCTGTGAATTGCCGCGAATTCCGTCCGATCTCCGCTAATGAGCTTTGAGAATGCACGACGGCTGTGGCAGCACATCAGTGTCAATTGCCGTGGCGCGTGCCGCACTTGTCAGTGGTTGATCAGATAATACGTCTCATCCTGGCACAGCATCCCACGCGGTCCAGATCTCTGCATCGTCTTCATCTCGCGGGCACGTGCTCGGACCAAGCGAGATGTTCAGGGCGAAGAGCATGACAAGAACTCTTATACCTTTAGAGCTCTGATATAGAAGTGTAGGGTTCAGCCGCCTCGATATGTTATGATAAAAGACATTAACGTCAGCCTTGCAAATGTCTATATTTTAGGCAACTTATACTACGTCTGTGTACGACAGGTAGTCGCGATAGGGGTTAAGTTTTATCACAACCTACTGAGTTGTCTAAACGCGTACCTAGTGTTTTGGCACTTATATTCACAGAATATGCATCACAGTATTGAAATAATGGACCACTTATTATCTGAAAACACAGGACGCCGTTTCCTCGCACGATGCGCGCAGACAATGGGGGTCTTCGGGAGGGTCTTTTGCTGGTTCGTGGAAAATTAGGTGTTTCTTGAATGGGTGTTAAGGGGTTCGAAGTATTCGTCATGAAATAATATTTAAATATCTACAACCCGAACTCGTTTTGTTGATAAGCTGAAAAAATAAGCTGCTTTCTGCTTTTTTCTTGATAAGCTGCTTTTTTTGTTGAAAAATTGAAGTAGGTACACTCTACAAATCATAAAACGGCATTTGAAAAAACGGATTGGAAGCTTGTCAGTTTCCATGACAATCAATCCTTGTTATTATCAATGAAATCAGAGCTCACGTGTACAAGAGTTAGACGACGAGTTGGCATAGACTTTATAGGTTGATGCCATCATTTTTTTCAGCATTTGTCGTTTTATCATTTGTCAAGTCATATTTAATTTTCCCAAAAATTCGAATGAAATTTAAAAAACAGACTTGATTTAGTTTCAATTAATATTTACAATTAATATAATTGTATATAATAATATATATAATGTATAATATAATAATGTATATAATTTAATATAATTAATATAATAACAATTAATATTTAAGACTTCCATAAGTCCAGCATCATTAATAATTCCTTCGGCCCCCTCCCCCCCCCCGCTCCCCCTTGTCATTGCGAAATGTCTTCTTCTTCTTCTTCTTCTTCTTAGAGATGTCTTCTTATATTTTCATTCTCAACCTCCGCAGACGAATTCTTTTATTTATTCTAATAATCGGCGATGATGAGAAAGGTGGGAGTGGAGGGGTAAAATCAGATAACTTGAGTCTATATGGTTAGAGAGCTTTGAATATGTAATCCCGGACAGGTTAGGGTCTACCTAAATTTAAATTACTATAACAATACAATCATAAGATAGGTATCGGATAATGGTATATAATTATTTTAATACAATGTTTTGTAGAAATTGAAGAGGTCCAAGGGAGATAAGAAGTAATGATTTAAATTGATGGCTGTCATTTTCATAGAATAGGCAGACGCGCTTGCGCCTTGTATGGAATGTGAGGAGGGCCTGGGAGGAAAAGGAAAGTATGAAACTTGACAAATTTGTGGGAAACGGATTGTTCAGGACAGCTTTTCCCGAATTAAGTTTGAGAGAAGTGAAGAAAATGAGAGAAAATACATCCTGACTAATATCAGTACATATTTGGTTTTCATGCTCTAATAAATCATTCTTGGTAGTCATTCTAGAAATGTCGTTAGCTTTGCCAATTTCGAGTCCTAATCAACTGTTTAACATTAGCAGAGTATTGGAACAGTTGAACATACCTGCCAACGATCCGAATCATTTCGACCACTAAACTGCTTGATTCTTATTGGTTAATACCGAACAATTTTCTCAATTTATTCATAAACACGTTTTACTATTTAGGAAGTATCCGTGGAGTGATAAAATAAGTATTGACAAGTAAGAAGAGAAAATCATGATGACCAGCGTCTTATAAGTCGGCTGCTTTAGGATTCCTGTTAGATATCAGTTTTCTCACTCCTGCTCATTTATTCCAGGAACAATTGAGTCCTGTGAGGTTTCTGCTTGGTTTTCACTTTGTATTTCGACAAGTGAGCCACGGCTGATCCCAGGCATCTTAATGTCAAAGAAGGGAAAGTAGTTAAATGTGAAATGTGCATTACATCTTGTTTTTATTGGTTCTATTTGTGCAAGACGTAAACGTAACATATTGGACATGAAATCGGCAAACATGTGTCTTAAACCCAATCCAGTCCAGTTCTCTAAACTCAAACGAAGATCGTCGAGATCGTCGTAAAACATCTTGGAGCATCTTGGAGCGATCTTGGAGCATCTTGGAGCATCTTGGAGCGAACATTCGCTGTGATAGAGGAAATGTCAGTGCTAAGACCCGAGATATGTCCATCGTATGCATCGTGAATAAGCGGTTTGTGGTCAAGACTGTTGTCATACCTTTTAGTTCTGTTTTCTCTTTGTATAAGATGTCAACCATAACCAATTATTTATTAATGTTCTTCAGTCTATATATCTGTACCTCAGAGGTAGAAGGCCTGATGCGTTGCACACTTTTGGACTCGTAATCATGCTATCAATTGCCCATATTGAAGTATTCTCTTAAGCCTAGTTCAATGTTTTCATTCAATTCAATAATTAACACAATAAATGAAAAGCACTTTTGCTTCAATTTCGCGTCTACACGGTTATATTCGTTGATTGAATGAAACATTGAGCCGTGTAAACTAGTCTTTACATCAATGACTTCATGTCACTATTACAACTATGACTTGATGAAGCAGAATTACTGGTTTATGAGCCCACCTCAAGAATAATTGAAACGGATATCGGGCCTTCTACCTCTCATGTTTTGTAAATTTTTTGCACACCTGCAAATAATTTCTGCAAATTATATATTTTATTTCTGAACTTTTTACAATCGACATCACCGCCGAGCCAAATCTTGTGTAAATCATATTATTGATTGTTCATTTAGCTTCTGCACACATACCATATGCCGTCGGATTAGTGAGCTCAGTTTGGTGTCGAATGAAACGTCTCCGGTAGAATCTTGTAGGCCGTGTCTTGTACCGTTGACCCCTAATTGTGAGTCGACGAAGGCGTGCCGTGCGAGACTTGTCTATCTCCAACTGCCCATCAGGCTGCAAGGAGTGCGAGGAAGCATTGCACTTTGTTTGTAAACGTTTATTGAAAGTAGACGCCTCGAGACCAACTGCCGGATAATTAAAAGAATGTTCAGAAGATGATTGACCGTTAAGTGTGGAGTGATAAGGAATCAGTGCAGAGATCTTTTAAAGGGACATTCAAGGTGAAAATTTATCTCTATGTATCATGTTTTACTATAACATGCTACGAGCTGTTTTAATCGAGGTTTTAATGCACAGTTGCGGCGCTACGGGGGGGGGGGGGGGGGCTAGGGTGAATTGCCCCCAGAAAATGCTTTGTCCCCCGATATGCCCCCAGACAAAATGTGCTATAATTACGTGCTATAATTATAATTAGTGTTATAATTACTATGTTTTATTTTTGCCCCCTCAGTCTTGCCCTTGTTCTGCCACACTAGCAACTTTTTCTGGCGCCGGAATCCAAACGGGGGCATTTGAATTTCTAGAAAATATATTACCAATGTCAATATATCTAGTTGAGAATTTTTGATACCAAAATAAACTCAAAGTCATTTGGTCTTAAGTCATAAGTCATTTATAAAGTTTAACTTGAAACGGTCCCACGATAGTATTTTCTAGAGAGCGTTTTAGAGGTAGAAGTCCCGAAGTCCATTTTCAGTGATTCTTGAGGTGAGCATAAACCAGTAATTCAATGCAGCTGTGTTTGTTGACATCTCTCAAATAACAATTGATTATAATAATTCCATAAGTCTGCAACTCAAATTGGGAAAATAGACTTCCGGCCTTCTACCTCTGAGGTACAGAATTAATATTTTCCTTACTGTTGTAAATTGAAAAAGCAGAAACTCAAAGCCAAGTCACAGATATTGTAAACATGAGAAGAAGACCTAATAAAATGTTCCTAAAGAGTCGCTGAAACCGCCCGATGATTGCCTGTGCCTCTCTTGGCCGAAGATGGACCGATTAATTTAAACGCTCCATCTCCTGTTATAGGCATAGGGCTAAATGTCATGATGGGAGGGTCAGCTCATCCACAATGCTCTGACGATCCTTGCTTGACTTTCTCTAGCAATTAAAATACACGGACTATTAAAGAGGCAAGGCAGTGAACTGTGTGGCCGTCGGTTCGAACTCCGCTCGCAGCTAGATGGCTCGCGATAGAGCGGGAGTTTATCTTCGCGGTCGCTATCTTTACTTCCATCGCAATTACAGACTAAGTGGCAGATTTTTCTGTCCACACTGTAACTTGTGAAACATGTATTCAGTGTCGTAATCGCACGATCTCAATGATCTAGAGAAAGAATAAGTAAATATTGCACTTGCAGGGTAACACAGATTAGTTGTAATGAATGAAAGATTTATATAATATTAGATTGGTTTTTTCAAAAAAGGAAGTTAAGGGCAACGATCACAAATGAAGACCTACTTACAAATGTATCTACTTTTATTTAACAACGGCTCATTACTTTCCCAGCAAACACATCATGCATGGCTCGATGAAGGCACGGTGATGGGCCAGTACCGGCCACTTTGGCAAGGTGCTGGCCACGAACAAGATGGTGCATTCAAAGATCATGCTGGCCAACATCGATGAAGCCGGTACTGGCCCAGTGCTGGCTGGCCTGCACGCGGCCACATGCAGGCCAGCCAGCAATGGGCCGGTACCGGCTGGCCAGCATGCGGCCACATGCAGGCCAGCCAGCACTGGGCCAGTACTGGCTGGCCAGAACGCGGCCGGCAGCAAGTAGCTTGCATTGTGCTTGCGCACCTATACAGTTATAGCCTTTAGCAAGCGGATTGTTTTTTTTTATCGACAGTTATTTTTAAAATCTAAATAATATAATTAAATCCGCATTCTCGCGTATGTTCTTAACGACAGCAGATCCGCTATAATAATTTTTTCCTTCTTAATCTTATTCGTTATTTAATTATTAATCTCAAAATAGAACAAAAACATGTTTTTCATTCGAATTCAGATTTTACATATCAAATGATACGAATGGATTGGATATTTCAAGCACAAATACGCACGTGCCGTCGCAGGTAATGAATTGATATTTCCGTGTGCATTTACAAATTAACAAGAACACGTATAATAATTAATTCGATGTTCCTTCTTTCTTGATTGATCTTGATTTCTTGATTTCTTGAATAAATATTTCAATAAATAATTCTAAAAACTCTTGAGTGAAAAAGTCTTTAACATTGTAATTGTTTATACGTATAATAATGTATCTGCAGTGGTACAAATATTTCCAGTTTCCTGATACATTTGAGTCCAATCATCCCTCTATCACTATTAGACACTCTGCGCTCCAAACCCTCAGCTGTCGCCGTGGTCGAGTGGGTAAAGCTTCTGCCTTCTACCCAGCTTGCTTGTCGCTGTTCCGAGTTCGATTCCACGTCCTGTCATAACTAATCGATTTGCGTTTAATTTCAGAATAAAATCAACATTGTGATAATAGTACAGAAGCAAATGTAATTCCGCTCGATTGGAGTGCCGAAATTGATTTTTTCATATTTATCGATTGAAAATATCGATTATCTTGGAAAATAGGGCGGAAAACGTAAATTTTACAAATTATTTAATTGTTGGTAGAAGAAAGGTTGAAAATTTTTAAAATAATTCACTAAATCTAAATGAAATGTGGAGACTTGAAAAAAAAATACGCCGTGAACGACATTTTATTTTTTCATTGTTGGAATTGACCAATCACGTTTCTGTGTTTTTTTGCTCTCAATTTATTACGAAACGCGTGGACTTAGACTAAAATATGTGGAATTTAAAATTGTAGGCAATTTCATTGTGAATAATATGCATTTTACAAAATTTTACTGCGACCAACAGTTTTCAGTTTAGAGCAATTATTGTGCGACCTTCCGAGTTAAGTCATCACCTCAGTAGATGCCATGGCCCCATACACGGTCAATAGTCCAGAGTCTAAGCTGCAAAAAGGGGCCTAACCCGCACCTCTGTAACGTATGAAAAGTTCTCCGAAATTAGATTAGGGTGGGTGGGCCAAAATGCCAAATTTGTCAAAAAGTCATTGTTGTCATTATCAAATAATCAAATCATATCAACCAAGTCGAGTAGCATATCAAATGAAAGCTCATCTTTAGAACAATTATTAAAAAATATATATCACCATTGTAAAGTTGATACAGAGGTCAAAAGGGGTAAAAAAGTAGTCAAAATCAAATTTTTTTAGTATTCCAGGAAAATGAGGTATCTTCGTCCCTAATAAAGATCATAACAAACTTTTTTATATTAATCGATCCGATATGAATCTGATTATAACATATTAAAAGTTATCCAAAATTGTTCTTTGAACATGAATGGGCTAATGAATCTGTCATATAGTTTATAAGGGCAATTTTTATTTTGAGTGCAAAATCTAAGATTATACCAATTTCCTAGCCACTAGGTACTTATAACTAAAGGTTTTTTGGTGTGAAACGATACAGAACAATGCTGTCTAAAACATATCAAAAGTTCTCCAACTTTTGATTAGGGTGGTTGGGCCAAATTTCAAAATTTTGATTAAACTCATTGTTGTCATTTTCAAATTATCAAATTATATCAACCTAGTCGAGTAGCATATCAAATGAGAGCTTATGATTAGTACAACAAATTAAAATAAATATCACCATTTAAAAGGTCATACAAAGGTCATGAGAGGCCAAAACATGGTGAAATTTCCCATTTTTAAGCGTCCAAGAACAATTGACATTATGTCATCGTTAATAAAAGCAATATTTTTTATGTTTTACATTGATTTCTTATTATGATAATGATGTCCTTTGATTTGTGTTTTATATTACCAATTTTTGTAACTTTATTGTAATTGTAATAAACCATACAAAATAATAATAATAATAAAAGTAAATAATATACTATTTGACACCAATTAACCCAAAATTAAATATTTTATAACATATAATAAATTCGCCAAAATTCTAAATCCGTCGATTAGCCAATTAATTTTTATGAAATTTCAAAATTGTGACATTTGTAGTGAAGAAAAATCTAGCGAATGGTATAAAATGACGGATAATCGTCATTTTATGTATCAACTTGACAATGGTGATATATATTTTTAATAATTGTTCTAAAGATAAGCTTCATTTGATATGCTACTCGACTAGGTTGATATGATTTGATTATTGGATAATGACAATAATAAATGACTATAAATGTCTATTAATCACTATAAATGTCACAATTTTGAAATTGAATAAAAATTTAATTGGCACATCCACGGATATGGAATTTTGGCGAATTTTTTATATGTTATAAACTATTTAATTTTGGGTTAATTGGTGTCAAATAGTATATTATTTACTTTTATTAACGATGACATAATGTCAATTGTCCTTGGACGCTTAAAAATGGGAAATTTTACCATGTTTTGGCCTCTCATGACCTTTGTACGACCTTTTTAATGGTCACATTTATTTTAATTTGTTGTACTTATCATAAGCTTTCATTTGATATGCAACTCGACCAGGTTGATATAATTTGATAATTTGTAATTGACAACAATGAGTTTTATCAAAATTTTGAAATTTGGCCCAACCACCCTAATCAAAAGTTGGAAAACTTTTGATATGTTTTAGCCAGCATTGTTCTGTATCGTTTCACACCAAAAAACCTTTAGTTATAAGTACCTAGTGGCTAGGAAATTGGTATAATCTTAGATTTTGCACTCAAAATAAAAATTGCCCTTATAAACTATATGACAGACATAGGCGTGCGCACGGGGGGGGCCGGGGGGGCCTTGGCCCCCCCTAATGGGTCAGCCTCAACTAAAAAATTACAAAAAGGGGTTCTCATAGTGTCAAAATTTTGTTTTAAATGGGTTTAAACCAAAAAATCTCTCTGCGGGGCAGACTGGAGTTGCTCAAATCACTGGACTCAAGTACTGGGTTGATCAAAAACACAAAATTTTGGAAAACAATGCCTATAAAGTACCTTCCAAAAACACGATATTTCATGAATTTTTAGGTTTTTCCCATAAAAATTTATTTTTCATATGCCTCAAAATTGCTCTAATATGATGTATGACCTTCAGAGAATATTTTCTAGGGGGCTTTTGCCCCCGAACACCCTTTCATATCTATTTATATTTTTATGTCGTTAAAAAAGTAAGTTTTGGGAACAAAATGCACCTTAAAACGTCTCAAATTCATTTTGAAGTGCCCAAAATACTAAAACGCTCTGCCGGACCAGGTTTTGGGATTGTAGTGAAAAGGTGTGTAAAATTAAAAAAAAATGTAAAGAAAATGCTCCTCACAATGTCTCAAAATTGATTTCAAAGTGTTACAAAACCAAAAAACGCCCTACGGGGCAAGGTGGGGGGCGCGCCCCCCACACCCCCCTTAACCCGTGTCAATTTTTTTCCTTGGACTTTACCCCCCTGTCATTATTCCTGCCGGCGCGCATGTTGGCCCCCCCTAATGATTTCTTCTGCGCACGCCTATGATGACAGATTCATTAGCCCATTCATGTTCAAAGAACAATTTTGGATAACTTTTAATATGTTATAATCAGATTCATATCGGATCGATTAATATAAAAAAGTTTGTTATGATCTTTATTAGGGACGAAGATACCGCATTTTCCTGGAATACTTAAAAAATGTGATTTTGACTACTTTTTGACCCCTTTTGACCTCTGTATCAACTTTACAATGGTGATATATATTTTTAATAATTGTTCTAAAGATAAGCTTTCATTTGATATGCTACTCGACTAGGTTGATATGATTTGATTATTTGATAATGACAACAATGACTTTTTGACAAATTTGGCATTTTGGCCCACCCACCCTAATCTAATTTCGGAGAACTTTTCATACGTTACAGAGGTGCGGGTTAGGCCCCTTTTTGCAGCTTAGACTCTGGACTAGGGATGGAGAAAATATCGATATATCGATATATATCGATATCAAAAAAATATCGAAATATCGATACCTGAATATATTGAATATCGATATATTGAAATATCGATATATCGATATATTGAAATATTGAAATATCGAAATATTGAAATATCGATATATTGAAATATCGATATAATGAAATATCGATATATTGAAGCCTTACCGCATGATACAATTATGTTCTTAATTGAAGTTTATACCTACTATGGCAAAATAATTCATATTTGCAGTGCAGCGTTTACAAGATTTATGGACAATTACTCAGATTATTCACATTTTCTTTCTTATCTGGCCGGTGACCCTATATTTTGGAACGGCTGTGTTATTTCTTTTTACATTTTCTTTTGAAATTCCTAGCAGTGTTAGGAGCAATTTAATACATTCATACGATATATCAATATTTCCATACCTATACATCTAAATATTATTTCCATATCGATACTTCGATATTTCGATATTTCGATATATCGATATATATCGATATATAAATGATATCGATAGTCGATATCAAAATCCAAGTTCGCTCCATCCCTACTCTGGACTATTGACCGTGTATGGGGCCATGGCATCTACTGAGGTGATGACTTAACTCGGAAGGTCGCACAATAATTGCTCTAAACTGAAAACTGTTGGTCGCAGTAAAATTTTGTAAAATGCATATTGTTCAAAATGAAATTGCCTACAATTTTTAATTCCACATATTTTAGTCTAAGTCCACGCGTTTCGTAATAAATTGAGAGTAAAAAAACACAGAAACGTGATTGGTCAATTCCAACAATGAAAAAATAAAATGTCGTTCACGGCGTATTTTTTTTTCAAGTCTCCACATTTGATTTAGATTTAGTGAATTATTTCATAATTTTTCAACCTTTCCTCTACCAACAATTAAATAATTTGTAAAATTTACGTTTTCCGCCCTATTTTCCAAGATGGCCACCAAAAAAATTGAAGGCACGTCAGGTAATATTAAGAATGATGTTAACAATCGATAATTATGAAAAAATCAATTTCGGCACTCCAATCGAGCGGAAAGCATTTTTTCTACACTTGAACCTGCACTATAATGACTGGAAATATGTCATCAGAATTTAATTACGATAAAAACTCGCTTAGTTATCACACATTTTAGTTTTACTTTTAATATTTGAATTCAAAATAACCGTTTATTTGGTTCCTGGAGGCCCCTGGTAGATAATAGTGGAAATAGGTTCAGGTCGGTTTCAGGCCCCATGCTGGCGTGGTTCAGGCTAGGTTCTGGCCAGAGGCTGGCGTCGTCACGGCGCGATGCAGGCAAGGTGCTGGCCATACGGCCCAATGCTGGCTACTTGCTGGCTGCGTGAAGGCCAGGACTCGGGCAAGGTGAAGGCTGAGTGCTGGCCAGCCGGTACAGGCAACGTTCTGGCCAAAGCGACACATTTTTACTGGGCCGGTACCGGCCACGGCTTTTGGCCGGTACCGGGCCAGTACTGGCCAGAGCAATTGGCCGGTACCGGCAGCATGCTGGCAGCACTTTGGGTGTTTACTGGGTTCATATTAAATGTCTCAAAATCGTGTTCAACGGAATTTTACTAATGCTTTGTTCCTCCAAAGACAAGATCACATCCGGAATAATGGTTGTTTGGATGCTGATACTAATGATGTGAGGTTGAACCAAGTATTAGTTCATGGTTGAACTGTGTTGTAATCCTGTCCAGTGATTGAGAGATATTTAAATGTTCCTTTTTATTGGTTTCAAATTATTGGTTTCAAAATTATTCAAGACGCAGAAGATCAAGTACCCCATAAAAAACACTCCGTGTAAAAATACCAGCCAAGTCTCTTCAACTATAAAAAAAAGAAGAAATCTAAAAATTAAGCACTGAAAAGTAGTGATATCAAAAAATGGGCCATGTCAAAACTTAATTTTAAAAACCAAAATATACTTGGCGCATCATGCATATAGATAGTTAAGAAGTATATGCCAGATGTGTTATATACATAAAATCTACCTACCCTATAATTCCGTAAAAAACGATGCGCCAAGTATATATTGGTTTTTAAAATTAAGTTTTGACTTGGCCCATTTTTTGATATCACTACTTTTCAGTGCTGAATTTTTAGATTTCTTCTATTTTTTTATAGTTGAAGAGACTTGGCTGGTATTTTTACACCGAGTGTTTTTTATGGGGATATCACTCATTTTTTTAGTTTATTTACACAACTTGTAATACATAGTTGAGCAACAATGAGAATGACCAATTCCTTTAAAAAAAAATATGCCATTTACGAATTGGTTACTAAGAAAAATGTTGTTTGGTTCTAAGTATAAGCTTAAAATGATATTCCATGAAGAATAGCGAAAGCTTGGTTCCAATCGGTCCAGCCGTTTTCAAGCTATGGCATCACTTCCGGTTTTCAAAATGGCGGCTGATATAACTGCCACCTAGAATTTATTTCTATAAATGTTATGTATCATTATAAGCCTTCTGAATAGATATTTAAAGGTTTTTATATAAAGGGGAAGTGAATTTAGGCAGATTTCGCATAAATATGACGTCATTTCCGGTTTCAGTAATATGAAAACTTTAGTTTCACTATTGATATTTCATATAGAGGGCCGTCTGAATCGTTTGGTGCTAGTTTTATTCCGATCGGTTTAGCCATTTTCGAGATATGACGTCACTTCCGGTTTCAAAATGGCGGCTTCCGGTTGGTTTTATAAAAAGGCACCTCAGACGCCAAAAGTGCACATGTGGTAAAAATTTCAGATCTATCGTTTCAGCCGTTTAGGCTGTGGCGGTGATAGTGGTGTTTCCTGATATCTGAATCATCTGAAGATCAAAGTGATGTAATTTCACTGTTTTCTCGGCCCTCTAGCTCGCAAATGGAATAACCTATTGTTATAAAATTTGGTATATGTTGTCAGGTGGGCCATAGCTCAAAATTAAGATGTTTCGCAACAATGTGAGATTTCCCAATTTTGAGATCCAGTAGGCCGAAAATGCTATGTGGTGTGTTGAGTGTCTGTGAGTGTACGGTACGACTTGGCTGGGTGGAGCGACCGCTCCACTAGATTTCACACACTTTCATTCTTGTTTTGCAGTTCTTTTTGAAACGTGCCAGTACCAATGGTAATTCTCATTTTAGTTTAGCTTGTTTTCGTTAATTTATTAATATTTTTTCTCTATATTTTATTTCTTTATTATAAGATAATATATTATGTAATGTAGTAATTTTTAAACAACATAAAAGTAATACACATCTTGTAACGTGTCAGCACTAGCAGACCCATGACAAGAAACAACATGGCTGCCAATGTCATTAACACTGCTATTTTCTGAGGTGGAAATCTGCATTACACGAACAGAATCCTGCATTGACTCCCCTTCATTAGCACAACTTTTCAACTATCATATGTTAAATGGATCTAATTCAATTGAATATTTTGCCAACACTCCTTTCCAGAGTACTCCGCCCATCGCTTACAGTTCATTCTTCGAGCAGATTGGAATCTAGAACTTCCACTCACATGTTTGTGAATATTCTGATCAGAACTGGAGCCTAAATGATGTATTGTTAGTGAGGCAAATGGAGTTTAATTGTAAAATTAGTTCGTACCTGCAGAGAGCTACGAAGTGCAGTCAAGTTAAAAGTGCTTTATGATTACAAAATGTTATGCGTCAAAGAGTGTAAAAACTTGTTAGAATATATGTTTTATTAAACACATTATGAATTAAATTACAATTAACTCTAGGTGTCGAAGCAATGAGAATTCAATTATAGAATATCAAGTGTCATTATTAATTATACAACTAGACTCTGTACCTCAGACGTAGAAGGGAAATCAGTTTTCTTGATTTTGCGTTGCACACTTTTGGAATGATGTAATCAAGCTCTACAATTTCCATTCGACTGCAATGTCAATAAATGCAGTTATTGAAGTATTCTCTTACACAGTGACTCATGCCACCATTACAATGGATGAAAGCAGATTTACTGGTTTCTGTGCTCACCTCAAATTCATTTAAAAGGACATCCAGCCTTCTACCTCTGATGTACAAAACTTTAGATTTGTTTTCAAATGTATATATTTGTAAAGACGTCTTTTATCTCTATTTAATGCAAATTGAAATCGTGTAGAAAAGTGTCGGTACTACATACGACACTAGCGCTGTGGTCGAATGAATGAGTGTCGGTACTACATACGACACTAGCGCTGTGGTCGAATGAATAGTGTCGGTACTACATACGACACTAGCGCTGTGGTCGAATGAATGAGAGGTCGAAGTTGTTGGTCACAGCTCGAGCAGAAGTGGTCGATGACAAGCAATTGACCCCTGACATTGACCCCCACCTCAGCGAGACTAAACGATGAGAGAACACAGTCGGGGGCAAATCACTCGAAATCACAGACAAGAGAAGCGTCATTCGTCTCATTGGTGATCACTTACACCTCGTCAAACTATTACTAGCAGACTTCGAAAATAGAAACATCGTCTATCAACATTCATTTGATCTTCACCAACTATTTTGTATCTTGACTAATACTCAAGTTACTTGTAAAACATTATACAAGTTGTGTATAACTCAAATGGCTTGGCGTATGTCAATGGGCTGGGCTTGATTTCATTCGTACGGTTATATTTCCAAGTATGATTCAGTAAGTGCAGAGCTTTCCGCCACGTGTTAGATGGACGGTATCGAGCTTTTATTAAACACGGCACATCCACCGAACTGGAGTTGGATCACGTAAAAGTGATGAGCAGAAACTGCAACAAAATATCCACTTATACATGGATTCATCTATTTTGCACAAAATTGTTATAAAATGTATAGCCAAATTATAAACAAATTACTGAATTAAAAAAAAATTACACCAAAGATAGTTGTGCAGAGGCACGAAAAAATGTTATGAAGAACACACTGATTTTTTACGTAAAAAAATATTTGTATTGACAAACGACCAAGTGCAACAGATCAATGTTACTCAATGAAATCAATTTGGGAAATTTGGGAAATTTGGCAAATTGGGAAATCAATGTATGTTACTCGCATCTTGATCTACAGCAGATTGTGTTGTTGTTCGCAGATGTCGCTGTCAACATGAAGTGAAGTTCCTCCTGGCAACTCATGGGAATGGAGGTTGATCGCCTACATGGGACCACGTAAGTCCTACTCACTGCATTCTACATAGTGACAGATGATGATGATGCTGCTGATGATGATGATGCTGATGATGATGATGATGAAGAATAGGCAAGAATTGACCGTAGAAAGAAAGGTTTCGTTCGTTGCCTATATTGAAACCTTCTTAACGTTTGCCTCTCGACTGAGGAGGAAATCACGACGACATCCTGACTGTTTATCTCTTTTGTTCACTCAACTCTTTTATTTATTAATGTCACCGGGGAATCTGACATTTGGGCCAGCAGAGTTCATATTTTATAAGTCGAATTCATTGTCTCCCTGGTGGCAAAAGTACAATACAGACAGCTTTCCAATAGGCATAGTTACGCTGCAAACCGTAAGCCGACGCAGCCAATTTCAATCATAAACACGGTAATTATCAAGTTAAACAGTTTTAAAATAATAAGCCCTTATAGTGACAGACGTAGCCTTCTTTTATGGTTGCATTAGTTTTAGAAATAAGTATTCGAGAATACAAGGAAGACTACTGCACTCTGGTGGTTACTGTGAGGTAAATGGGCGGTTGTTTGTATAAAAATATATGCTTTAGTTGCTTGTTATGACTACAAAAGGAATGAATAACTACATTTAAATTTCGATTGTTTCTCCTATTTCACTGCACTTGGACACACGAACCGTCAAAACAAATAAGTGAATCTGTAGACAGACAGTATCGCCATCTTGCCAGAAGTGTCTCCATCACGTATCGCTTATTTGCGCGAATAAGAAAAACATCTGTTATCATCCAATGAATTCAATAATATAGGCATCAAAGGTCAAACTGTTTTTTTCCTCATTTTCACACTTATCTATCTATTCTCACTTCCAGTACTTGTTTGAATCCTCCCCCAAGACTCTCCACGCGGCTTGCGCTTGCCCCTGTGACGTCACGATTATTCTCTAACATCTTCATCCCAGCTTTACGTGACCTCAGCGCGCGCACACAAAATACAGCCTAGCTATTTTTATTATATATTTTTTACAAGATTGTAATTTAAGTTGACACCTGGTAACGCCTTTAAAAGTGGTTTATTAGTTGAAGAGTCAGCGCGCGTGCGCTCCGTGGACTGACATTGTTACACTCATGCTCGTCGTAAATTTCATCTTCAGTCGGTTTTCCGGGTCAAAAACCTAACATCGTCGTTTCTGTGAGTTGGAGAGAGATGGAGCTAGACCACGTGATCGAAATCTCTATTAGGAACTACCACTTTATCGAAATATTTATTAAACAAGGTAGGATGAGACATGCCAAATCGAAAACACCGTCAAAAGCAACCTCTGCCATTTAGTTTCACAGATGCTTTCATTTGAAAGTGTAAATTATTATTAATTTTATAACTATAAATATGGTTTTTAATTAATTCTTAAAGCCAATGTCATTAACGCACAGCATTCATTAGTTATTTTAAATGAAGTAAAAATTCTTTAGGATAGATTGAATCAGCTTCAATGTTCAAAAGAAATCTTAGGTTGGTCACACTGATTGGTAAAAACGCTCTCACAAAAAGCTAGTTATTTAGTATACAGTTTAAGAGTCGACAGGACTCGCAGAAAATTTCGATTTCGATGTAAAAAAATCCTAGAAATGCATGAAAATGCATTAGCTCTGGGTTGTACGTGACATTTGTGACATATAATCGTGTGTTGCATGTTGCATATACTGCTGTGAAGTAAGTTATTTTAAATCAAATATTGAAAACCACAAAAAACCATAAAAAGGCGGCCCCTACTTTTTTCTTAACGGCTTGACCGATTGTTTTCAAAATTTAACAGCATAGAGATAAAGAGTAAATCTGTGTCTCTAGTGATCGAAAAAAATAATAAAAAATGTTTTTTCTCGTTTTGAGGAAGTGCTAACATGGGCAATATTTGAGTCTTTTTGGCACCTCTGCCCCGAAATAACTAAACAAAAAATTAAACTTTGGGGCCACTAGAGACACAGATCTACTCTTTATCTATAACCTGTGAAAATTTGAAGACAATCGGTAAAGCCGTTTAGAAAAAAGTAGGGGCCGCCTTTTTGTGCTTCAAAAGACATGGATTTCATCAAGTATCGTAGACTCTTAAGTTCACAGGTTTCCTTTACATTTATATTAAGACATCATTCTGCCTGATATCAAAATAAGTTAGCATCCACAATTTATGAAGTGATGTTTTAAAGTCGAACTTTTTATAGGCTGATGGAACGGATGAGATAGTTGAAGCTTTGGATTGGCGGTGGGAAAGAGACAGTCATGGCATATTAGTGGGCCATCCTTCCCAGCATTTGCCTCTCCACTGAGCGACAGCGGGATATGAACCGGGGTCTCCGTAGTGTATGTCCCGAGCGTTACTCTCTGACCCAACTCGCAACTAGAATGGAAGGAACATGCGAAATAGAAACACACATCCCGAGTGGGAAACGAACACAGATTCTTCTGGTCATCGGCAATGCTTTATACCAGTTAGGTGCAAGGGCGCGTTCTAATCAAAAGGGTTGTCAATTAGGGTTACCTATTGACAATAGGGTTGTCAATACGGTTTTGCGATCGAGTCGTGGTTTGCGTTTTTATTCGGGATTTGCGTTTTTAAATATCGCATTTCCTTCCTAATACCATTAGGAAGATTGATCACTAAATTTCCATCTTTTACATTGGATGTATAATTAAGCGAGCGTCGCCGGCACCCCGGTACTCTTATGGCACTTTTTCTGTGTGTTTGTGTTTTTGTCTGCATGCACTGCCCAGGTCAAACCGCTCAACCGATCGATCTGAAACTTTGCACATACTAATGTCATAAGAGCGGTCTTATAGTTTTTGAACAGGATCCTGTGATTGGTTGAAAATTAATAATGGAACCGTTTGACCGATCAACTTGAAACTTTGCTTGGTCATTGGGACCAACATTTTAGGCATTTTTGATAAAGTTTTACTACTAACATTTTATGCCTGTTTTTTAAAACAATCGTAAATTTTAAAAATAATTTAAGAAACATTATCACTGCTCATTTGAAGAAGATCATTTCAGCATCTTTCCCAATGCTTCTCGAGCGTATAAACGCGTTACAGAGCGTTTTCCTAGTTTAAATCATGGCAACGGTTCGACTATCAGTCATCATCGGGATATTTCTGAAATTATACTATGAAAGCTGCAATAAAAATATCACAATGGATGAACTCAAGCAATGTTGTTTGTTGCTCGCAAAAAGAACTCATCTACAGCTGAGCGCCTCAGACTTCTCCCAGAGACAAGTTCTCGGAGATAAGATCTTGACGGAGATACTAATTCCAATTCTAATAGCGCAGCTTGTATCTATATCGATCACTTCTGATCCCGTGAGATATCGCTCACTGCTTGTGAAACACATAGCACGTAACCACTGCAATTATACAGGGTTTAAATATTATACTTCTCTTGCAGAGCGTCCTTCAACTGCATGCAGATTTACACTTTAATAGATTTATATACAATTTAGTATTCTTAGAGCTATTTTAACGAGACAGCCAATTTAAGAATTTATTTATTTATAATGATTATTTATTCTCAATAAAAATCTTACTCTATAAAGGCATGCAATTATATAGAGCTTTTTGTTTTTTCTTTTATTTAATCAATCACAAGTCCATAAACCTTTGGCGGCTTGTGATTCGTTAATAGAGAAAAAAAAACGCGAAACATTAAACCCACAATAATAAGAGGTTAATTATTATATATTGAAAAATTAAATTCGATATTGACTGAAAAATATATTAATCGTAATAACGCCAACAAGTCTGACAGTAAAATTTGAAATAATGTTTGTCTTCTTGAATCAATAAAAAATAATACGAATCATAAATGAATAACAAAATCTGGTTATTATACAAACTGCTTCGTTAATTGACCTCAAGGTGTTTGGAAACTTGAGTACCTACCTATAATTACACAACATTATCAATAAATAAACCACAGCACCTTTGTCTCAGCTCCACGCTGCATTTTACTGCTCAGTTTGCTTACCTCAGAACAACTTGCAATAAGAGTTTTACAATCAGTTTATCTGTGCATACGAATGAAAGATCTGACTCGTGAAAATCAATAAAGATTCTCGACTAAAGTATCTCCGTTCTTGTAAAATGTTTCCCGGTAAACATAAAGCCGGGAATAAATCTGCATTGTGTGGTGTTGTAAAGTTGTCAACGGCGTGGTGTTATGATCGTGAACAACGGCGCTATTCTTCTACAATCTGTTCGGCCGCAATCAACAGTCGTAGAATGCAAGTTGCAAACACACGTTGCATTATTCTGCCAGATGCAGGCGTCTTGTACGGCGTTGCATAGTAAAGTAATCACAAATAGACACATGTGTAGGGCTTTTACTCCCGTTAAATGAAAAATGAGTATGAAAAAGCAAGCGTGAAAACAATGCTGGTCCGAGGCGCATAAATCGAATTTCTTAAAAATAAATGTGTTTAAAAGTTATGGTAACGAAGCTGAAAAAATAGTGAGATGAGTAAAGAGGTGACTATGAGAAATAAGAGTGAGACAATCGGAATAAGCCAATAGAATATTAGCCTTGCTGGATTCTTACTGGTTGATAATTATCTCTCACTAGTCACTGTATTTTATTTTTTTCTCATACTCACTCTCACTTTTTTAAGGAATTGCGGGCTCCAGTTCTTTAAAACTCAGCCGGAAAGATGCTGAAAACAAGTGTTTGAATTTGATAAAGTCATCGTAAGGATAGGTACTCCCAAGGAATGGGATATCAAGAACTGTATACATCTCTTAGACAGTTTTGATCTGTCCTGAGGTCCTGCGTTCGATCCCCGCGGCCGTTCTTCTGACCATTTCTCTCAGTCTAAAGTACAGGTAAATTATGGGAAGGTTCCCGAGAAACTATACGTCCTACCATCAATCCTTAACATCGCCATTAGCCTGGTTGCAGAACAATGCGACGCTAAACACTACACTAAAACAACTATTTGCATCCGCCACTAAACTTCGGACAATAGCGCTGTGAACGGCAGCGGCAAATCATCACAGTCGGCCATTTAGCTTCACCTCATTGGCAGTGACGTCAGAGGGCGTGGAAACACAGGAGAGTAATTCCATTCCATAGATCAATAGGTTTGAACCAACATGTGTGTTCTGATTTTTACAAACTTGAAAAAGCTGTACGGACAGATGATCAGAGCAAAGAGCTTATAACCTTTTAGGTTTTAAACAATCAAAACGAACTTTGTTTCAAACCATGAAAATATCATCCTGATCCTGATCCTGATCTTTGCCCTTCATAGAGACAAAGAGAGAAAATGTTTTATTTGGAACTAAACAATATTTGGGACGTAAGTTGGACGTTGTGGTGTGTTGGGGGTGAATGATGCGCGCGCATAAGGATAATGTCGCTAACAAAGTGTTAATATTAACATGTCATTGGATTCGTCAATGAGATTAAGATACATCCATTACGTGTTGAAGGGACGAGGAAAGTCATGGACCATGTTGTGACGTCAGTCGTCCGGTACAATACACTTGATAAGAGCGACAAACCCAGTTTACATTCTTCAGTCGTTATCTCCAGTTTATTTGGCAAAACCAACAAATCTTTTCTGCAGCAGCAAAGATTTTTGGTCAGGTGAAGTGATCTTCATAGGGATGGTCTTTGACGATACGTTGTCATTATTAACAATGATGCGCTTTTATGACGCAAGGAAAATGAAAAGGCCCCTTGCGAATAACAACTTCAAACAAAGGACGATGCTTAGAGGAATTATAGTGGTGGCTGGGCAACCACTAATTCCTCTAAGGACGAGACAAAGGACTCTTCTTTTTCCGGGACCAAGAAATTAAATTGCCGTAAAACGAAGCAGGGAAAAACTAAAATGAGTAAAAATTGACTCATAAAATTAAAAAAAAAATGTAAATCCCGGTGCATCATCGCATCCCGGCATTTTAAATACAAAATTAATTTCAAACACATTATAATGCCACAAAGTTCCTGCAAAATCTACGAGTTTCATTTTTAACAAATACATTTACGATTTATAATGTGTGTTCAAAACAAATACTTTTCCTCTGTGATTCGTATGACATGAAATCTGAATCGTGACGATGTGCCCCACCCCCAGGCTATGATTACGTGACAATACGAACCAATGCAAATAATCATCCCATGTGATGTCCCACGTGGTCCAGCTGTCATCTGCATTGATCCTCGCTAATCTCATCTCTTACTCGCTCGCAACAAGTGTTTGATCAAGTGGAGGTGTGCCTCTGACGTCAGCGATATCAGCCTAATTCGTTCGGAGAAATCCAGAAGTCATTGACATCCATTGTTTGTACTATCATTTGTGTTCAGACACAATCAAACCGATAGCCAGCGTCAATGGGAGATGTTTTATCATCGTTTCTCTAATTAAACTCTGTATGACTTTGATTTGTTAGCAGCAACTTCACACATTTTGCCGCCACTCTCAGCCAAAGTTAAGTGCACAGCAAGTTCCTTTCATAACTTCACTATTCAATAATAATATTTCACATTTTTATTTTTCATAAATTGACATTCTTTATTCATAAATAAAACAGTTTGATAGTAAAAAATGATCATCCAATGCGTTAACTTATATGAATTTTCCCTCTCGTTTCCAAATATGGTGTTAATACGTTAGGAACTGGCTAGAACATTTATAGCCAACACTTTTACAGTTTAATAAATAAGTAGAGATATCTTTCTTTCCTCTGTGATGTCACGTAACTTAGTTAATTTACAGCTCGATCAGTTGGTTGCCTTGGTTTCACTGCGATCAGATGTTGCCATGGTTACCGATATGGCAGAAAACGGTACCAAAGGAGAGACATAACAGAACAATCCAAGTAATTAACCTTTGATTGAAGGTATTTATCACTAAATAATTGCATCAATCGTACCAAGGATTGTGATGTATTTAATGACTATAATCGCTAATAGCTCGGCAATGAATGGCCGTGTTTTACTAGCACATTATCAGTTATTTCCAGTGAGAAATGTGAAGCGATAGCAATCAGAGATAAAGAGTAAATCAGAACAGTGATCTGATTATCTATGGAATGTAATCTCTGTCAAGTGAGGACATACGTCATTCAGTATTTACCAAGTGTTTTCCTTATTACTAATAGAGGGCAGTTGTGTACAATTGTCATCACTAACTTATTCAATAAAATAAATAGGTTAAATAAATAAAGATATATACCGGGTGGCCCAAAAAAAACGTCCAACGGGCGAGACATCACTGTGACGAAACTACTGCACATATCGAGCTGATAATTACACCAATAATACAAAACATACTAAGGTATAATATGTTAAAGTTTTAACACCATAACTTTTATAGGAAAAAAATTACAGCTGTTCCAATTTCGTTATCGAAAAATCGATTATACGGAGCTCAAAAATCATGCGTCCAGAAAATGTCCAATGGCCGGGACGCTGTTTACTCAAAACTGCTGATGATATACAGCTGTAAATTTAATATGTTATTCAAAATATATTTCTATTGATTGTGTAAAAATTTCAATTCATTTGAATTAATGTAACGAAAGTAATGTTATCTAGAATTTGCTCTCAAAAAGCAGAATACACAAGAGATAATTTCTCAAGTTTTATTTCACATGTTAATTTTAGAAGTGAAATTATCTCCCGTATTTTCTCTTTTCAAGCTCAACTTCAAGATACCATAACTTTCGTTCCACTGATTCAAATGTATTGAAATTTGTACACAATAGATAGTCATATGTTGTGAATAATATTTGAAATTTTCAGCCTGATATCATTAGTATAGTGTTGAAAATAAAGGTAACCATGCCATTGGACTTTTTCTGAATGCGCGCTCTTTGAGCTCCGTATAATCGTTTTTTCGACAACCAAATTCGAACAGCTGGTACTTTTTTCCTACAAAAGAAATGTTTTTGAAACTTTCACACATCAAACATGGTTGTTTGTTATAACATATGACATTTTCGGACTTATATCTGCAGTATTTTATTCACAGCGGTGTCTCGCCCATTGGACATTTTTTTTGGGCCACCCGGTATATTTCCGATAGTTAACCGATTTTAAAATTTGTTATTTTCGTAGTGTTTAACGTCGCACTGTTCTTCAACAGCTACTGGCAACGAATGTATGATGATGCCTGATGGCGACGACGATGATGATGATGATGAATATTTGAAGTTAGACGGTGGTAAAGAGGCGGTCGTGGCCTATTGATAGGGAACCTTCCCAGTGTTTTCCTCACTACTGGAAGGAAGGAAGGCACAAAATAATCTCAATAAAAAAGGGCGGCGACGAGAATCGAACCCCGGGACTTCCGGTTTGCAAGTCCAGCTCTGTTACCGTCTGAGCCAATTACTTACTCCGTTCGAACTCAATCAAAGTTTGTGTAAGAAAACTACTGAACCATGGCATTAGAATTTTACTATGACTGAAAAATTGCACATCATGGATCACTCTCTAAACTGCAATTTTGTGGGAAGAAATCTTTTTGTACATCGTTCTAAGCGAATTTCATATTTTGAAACGCTTTCAAATTTCAGAATTTTAAAATTTTAAAATTCTTCGATTCTTTTTGCGACTATATTTAAAAACCCGTGGTCAACCGTAACAATTAATTCTCTACAGCTTGCAACTAGATGGAAACCCCAAGTATTGGCGTCTTCCCATAACTTGCTCGACGTGTTGAGATGCAAGTGATGCTGCATGGACCTCCATCTCGCGCTGATCACATGGAGATGTATGCGCAAGCGACAAGGAGACGTGCATTACTCGCGAGTAGTTACAGCGTCTATATAAGGCACTGGTTTGCTCCAGAATACGTGTGCGCCATCTTTATGATGAGGAGCTAGAGCTGGAGCCAGTTTGTGTCTCATTCTTGCTCTAGAACTCTAGAATACGTGACAAGCTAGAGCTGGAGCCAGTTTGTCTTGCTCTAGAACTCTAGAATACGTGACAAGCTAGAGCTGGAGCCAGTTTGTCTTGCTCTAGAACTCTAGAATACGTGACAAGCTAGAGCTGGAGCCAGTTTGTCTTGCTCTAGAACTCTAGAATACGTGACAAGCTAGAGCTGGAGCCAGTTTGTCTTGCTCTAGAACTCTAGAATACGTGACAAGCTAGAGCTGGAGCCAGTTTGTCTTGCTCTAGAACTCTAGAATACGTGACAAGCTAGAGCTGGAGCCAGTTTGTCTTGCTCTAGAACTCTAGAATGCGTGACAAGCTAGAGCTGGAGCCAGTTTGTCTTGCTCTAGAACTCTAGAATACGTGACAAGCTAGAGCTGGAGCCAGTTTGTCTTGCTCTAGAACTCTAGAATACGTGACAAGCTAGAGCTGGAGCCAGTTTGTCTTGCTCTAGAACTCTAGAATACGTGACAAGCTAGAGCTGGAGCCAGTTTGTCTTGCTCTAGAACTCTAGAATACGTGACAAGCTAGAGCTGGAGCCAGTTTGTCTTGCTCTAGAACTCTAGAATACGTGACAAGCTAGAGCTGGAGCCAGTTTGTCTTGCTCTAGAACTCTAGAATACGTGACAAGCTAGAGCTGGAGCCAGTTTGTCTTGCTCTAGAACTCTAGAATACGTGACAAGCTAGAGCTGGAGCCAGTTTGTCTTGCTCTAGAACTCTAGAATACGTGACAAGCTAGAGCTGGAGCCAGTTTGTCTTGCTCTAGAACTCTAGAATACGTGACAAGCTAGAGCTGGAGCCAGTTTGTCTTGCTCTAGAACTCTAGAATACGTGACAAGCTAGAGCTGGAGCCAGTTTGTCTTGCTCTAGAACTCTAGAATACGTGACAAGCTAGAGCTGGAGCCAGTTTGTCTTGCTCTAGAACTCTAGAATACGTGACAAGCTAGAGCTGGAGCCAGTTTGTCTTGCTCTAGAACTCTAGAATACGTGACAAGCTAGAGCTGGAGCCAGTTTGTCTTGCTCTAGAACTCTAGAATGCGTGACAAGCTAGAGCTGGAGCCAGTTTGTCTTGCTCTAGAACTCTAGAATACGTGACAAGCTAGAGCTGGAGCCAGTTTGTCTTGCTCTAGAACTCTAGAATACGTGACAAGCTAGAGCTGGAGCCAGTTTGTCTTGCTCTAGAACTCTAGAATACGTGACAAGCTAGAGCTGGAGCCAGTTTGTCTTGCTCTAGAACTCTAGAATACGTGACAAGCTAGAGCTGGAGCCAGTTTGTCTTGCTCTAGAACTCTAGAATACGTGACAAGCTAGAGCTGGAGCCAGTTTGTCTTGCTCTAGAACTCTAGAATACGTGACAAGCTAGAGCTGGAGCCAGTTTGTCTTGCTCTAGAACTCTAGAATACGTGACAAGCTAGAGCTGGAGCCAGTTTGTCTTGCTCTAGAACTCTAGAATACGTGACAAGCTAGAGCTGGAGCCAGTTTGTCTTGCTCTAGAACTCTAGAATACGTGACAAGCTAGAGCTGGAGCCAGTTTGTCTTGCTCTAGAACTCTAGAATACGTGACAAGCTAGAGCTGGAGCCAGTTTGTCTTGCTCTAGAACTCTAGAATACGTGACAAGCTAGAGCTGGAGCCAGTTTGTCTTGCTCTAGAACTCTAGAATACGTGACAAGCTAGAGCTGGAGCCAGTTTGTCTTGCTCTAGAACTCTAGAATACGTGACAAGCTAGAGCTGGAGCCAGTTTGTCTTGCTCTAGAACTCTAGAATACGTGACAAGCTAGAGCTGGAGCCAGTTTGTCTTGCTCTAGAACTCTAGAATACGTGACAAGCTAGAGCTGGAGCCAGTTTGTCTTGCTCTAGAACTCTAGAATACGTGACAAGCTAGAGCTGGAGCCAGTTTGTCTTGCTCTAGAACTCTAGAATACGTGACAAGCTAGAGCTGGAGCCAGTTTGTCTTGCTCTAGAACTCTAGAATACGTGACAAGCTAGAGCTGGAGCCAGTTTGTCTTGCTCTAGAACTCTAGAATACGTGACAAGCTAGAGCTGGAGCCAGTTTGTCTTGCTCTAGAACTCTAGAATACGTGACAAGCTAGAGCTGGAGCCAGTTTGTCTTGCTCTAGAACTCTAGAATACGTGACAAGCTAGAGCTGGAGCCAGTTTGTCTTGCTCTAGAACTCTAGAATACGTGACAAGCTAGAGCTGGAGCCAGTTTGTCTTGCTCTAGAACTCTAGAATACGTGACAAGCTAGAGCTGGAGCCAGTTTGTCTTGCTCTAGAACTCTAGAATACGTGACAAGCTAGAGCTGGAGCCAGTTTGTCTTGCTCTAGAACTCTAGAATACGTGACAAGCTAGAGCTGGAGCCAGTTTGTCTTGCTCTAGAACTCTAGAATACGTGACAAGCTAGAGCTGGAGCCAGTTTGTCTTGCTCTAAAATACGTGAGCGCCATCTCTTGCACGTCTAGAACTCTATCGAATATACGTGACAACCTGGAATATTATTAATTATTGTAAATGTTCCCATAAATCGCGTTCAAATCGCACCTCGGGACGCGATTGTTGTTTCAATTACAATGTTGCGATTTGACGCCCGTGCTGCCACCAACTACCATTATCAGAAACCTGGAATCAAAAAGTCCACATTACAAACTTTTAGATACTTTTCCTAGGCTTCGTTTCACCCAAGGAAAGTTCCTCGTTCACCTGTACTTGTCAATTCGAGAAAACAAGGAACACGACTGCACTCTGGTGGCTTTTGGCGGATGACAGGGGCACATTTGCATAAATGTCAGAACAAATAAGTGAATCACTGACAGTGCCATCTTGCAAGAAATGGCTCCATCACGTATCGCTTATTTGCGCGAATAGAGAGTAGCAAGTTTATTCCTGGACTGAAGCGGATTGTGATGATTCAAAGTGTCCAGCAGCTATTGACAAGTTCGAAGTTGTTTGTAAGGATGTTTCTCAAAGCGCGCGCAACTCTCTCACTAATGAAGTGACTTTGAATTGAAGATCGATTGACGCATTTGTTACGTCGAACTCGCAGTGAATAGCCCGCTATTACATGTCATTTAACAAGAACCGATTGTCTGCTCTTCTGAGTACTTGCAGGTATGTTGCAATTAGATGCAAGTCAATTGAGACCATCGAACATTCGTCGTGCAGCTTCTCTTATTCGCTCGTTACTTCGGGTCCAGTGGCGTAACTTCAAATTTATTTCTCCCCCCCCCCCCTCCCCCCGCAGGACATTTTTCATGACACTTTTTAATGCATTTGTCATGTCTGGTTGAACAAAATTAAATACTTTGGTTCATTCTTAGAATATGAAAAAATCTTCTAAAAGGGAAATGCTTGAAAAGTCAAACTCGACAATTCGGTGAGGACCTATTCCTGTGTAGAACCCGATGTCCGCGTCAAATTTTCCCAAAATCCGAGCATCGACGCGTTTTTATTGTACTCTAAAATACATCTTTGAAACTATACAACACAAAGTTGCTCAAATGTTCCCAAATTAACCCAAATTGTATTTTAACCAAAGTTGTTTTAATACCTAAAACTACCTCCAAAAGTTTGAATTGCAGTAGAATTGAAATGTGTCTTCGGATGTTTGGATCGACAGTATATTAGACGCTGCAATTTCTATACCGAGAGTTAGAAAGTACGTAAATGCATCGCACCTTGATCACTTGAAAATCACGCAGCTTACAGCAAAATAGGTCTTGTTTATACCACCGGGTTACGCAGAGCGTAGCCCCAGTTTTAATAAGTATAAATCAATGTTTGTTCCATCATACACCAGGTTTGGCTAATTGAGAAATTTGGAGGTTATCGATGACGATGATTGGTTCCTTGAAAGACAGAAGCTAACATTTGTCTCGAGCTGATTTTAGTTCTTCTAAAACATCCCAGTGAAATGGATCCTAGAGGAAGTGACGTCTGGTTTCTCAACGTGAATTATGCGAGTTTAAATTGAAAAACAGAAACCATATTTATGATTCTTCGTAAGAAGTTTGAATCAGAAATCCAATTAAACAAATCACAACCGAAAGCGGTTTGTATAGGAACTCTTTGAGCAGAACACCGAAAAGGATGTTGTGTTTTTGACAATTCCGTGGTTTAGTATATGGCTGTGTATGAACTACTCTATAAGTAACTGAGCACGCAGCAGATCGTCGGACGAGATAAACATCTGATCTACTGCGGTGGCTCGCTGGCGCTGGAGACTGGACCAGGAGCCATCAATTTGTACCCGCGGTGTGAAACCGACCACACATGCGCGGCTACCGGATTCAGTCCTGCTGCGTTAGCGTACCAGGTGAAGCAGAGATCAGGGGGAGTAGAGATCAGGTGAAGCAGAGATCAGGTGGAGCAGAGATCAGGTGAAGCAGAGATCAGGTGAAGCAGTGATCAGGGGAAGCAGAGATCAGGAGAAGCAGAGATCAGGTGAAGCAGATATCAGGGGAAGCAGAGATCAGGTGAAGCAGAGATCAGGTGAAGCGGAGAAGCAGAGATCAGGTGAAGCAGATATCAGGGGAAGCAGAGATCAGGTGAAGCAGAGATCAGGTGAAGCAGAGGTCAGGGGAAGCAGAGATCAGGGGAAGCAGAGATCAGGTGGAGCAGAGATCAGGGGAAGCAGAGATCAGGGGAGTAGAGAATAGGTGAAGCAAAGAGCAGGTTTCCACATGCGATGGCTAATAGATTCAGAGTAGTTCTGCGAGAATCTTTGATCTTGTCATGGGCCTGTTGCGTACCAGTAGAAGTCGAGATCAGGTAAAGCTCGGATCAACTTTCAAAGCTGAGATCAGGCACAACAGATGTTTCCATTCATGAACTGCATTTACCGGCTACTGCAATCTGGGTAGAATCCTGCTGAGTATAATTATGCTGTATGCATGAGCGAAGTAGCATAATAAGCAGTAATAATCACAAAATACGATAGCAACGTTTCAAGAACCTCGTTATCAATCAGAGTTATTTAAAATGCAAGACGTAGCACAGCTGATATCGAAGAAAGAAGAAGATTGAAACTTCACATTTCGGAATGAGACAGTTCATCATATTGAAAATGGTATTCAACTTTCGCACTGAAACTCGGTTCTCCAATGAGTTTCCAACTTGTATTGGAAATACTAGGAAAACGCTCTGAGTAACGCGTTGATGAGCGAGCACGGATACGCGCAACACCTCGAACCGAAATTATGTTTATCGAAAATGTCCTTAAAAGCCAATAATTCTTGAATTTCGTAACAGACTAGTATGAAAATCTCCAACAATTCCTAAAATATTGGTCCCAATAACCACGCAAAGTTTTAAGTTGATCGATTGAACCTTTATGATTGAACGATTCCTTGTTAATTTCCAAAAATCACAGGATATCGTTCAAAAAAATGTTAAACGGTCATATCAGTTTCATAATACGTTTGAAAGTTTCTGCTCTAACAACCTTGAAGTGAAGATTCGAAGATTCCGTGAAATATGAAATTCGAGAAATATGATAGCCAACACGCAAAATATCCGTAAACTGTCGATAACTTATGAATTTAAACACAGTTTAGTCTGAAAATTGTCATAAATACAGATAATGTTGGACCCGATGACCATACAAAATTTTAAGTTGATCGGTCAAACGGTTCTAGATTAAATTTCAAAAAGCACATGAAATATTTTTAAATCTTAACCAATGGGAGGATTTGGCTGAAAATTTGTAAAATAAGAGACAATGTTGGTCCTAATGACCATGCAAAATATAAGGTCGATCACATTTTGTCGAAGTCCATTTTCATTTTTCAGCCTATCAGGAGATGTTTATTTAAATTTCAACCAATGAATGGATTTCAAAAAAATTAGGGTCTGCAAACAGAGAAGGTTGGTTTTACATTTTACATGTGTGCAAAATTTCAGATCGATCGGTGAAACGGTGCGACCTGTGTATCGGCTATTAGCAGCCAAAAACAAACACAAAAAAAAAAAAAAAAAAAAAAAAAACAGAGGTCCGTGTCAAAAGAGCCAAAAGGAGACGCTCGCTTCGCTCGCTCAATAATTAGTCCACTTTGGATTGTAAAGTGGCAAGCGCTGATTCAGACGATGATGCTGCACGCTGCTGGACCTCAACAGTCAACACCAGCAGACTCTGGACTCGTGTTTATAGGCGACTGAACAGCTAGATCAGTCGAACCCAGGGCCTCCAAGCTCGGAGAAGATTATTCTCAACTAGCTGGGTGATAATTCAACATGTCCCTGATAGAAATGATTACGATCGCGACTGGATTCGAAACTAGATTTAAAATGGAACGACCAAATAAAATAATTGACAAGTAAAACACCTACTTACTTACAGTGTTGCTGAAGACAGTGCTTGATCAATGTGCTGGGCTAGAGCTGAGAACCAAATCTATTTGCACTGTGAATATAGAAATGAAGATTCTTTTAAAGGAATATTCTTATATAATTGAGGTTATAGAATATTAAAGCCCCCCCCCCCCCCCCCCCGTACCAACACACTTTTTCAAAAATACTGGTACACTTGTCCAAGCTCCTGAACACTAAAACTCATAGATGAAATAAACAGAACAGGTTGAATTTGCTTCAAAGTTTAACCCTTAGCTATCCTTATGAGTGCCAATTATTACCTTGGCACAGGGCACCAAACTGCCTAAAACCGGCCCTGTGCCTGCGCATGAATACCTTGCGTTGACATTATATACGTGTGTGCTTTTTATAATAGGGAATTCTCTTAGAATGTAGTAGAATCATAAATTGTTTAAAATATACATGTTTATTATCATGATGAAACCAAAATATATATACTTGCGTGATAAATAGTCGCCATAGGAATCTTTATTCTTGAATAAAACGAGTTAATTATCCAAAGCGCGAGAACGGCCCAAGGGACAGTGACGTCAGAATCAAGTAAATAAACTCATAAACACAATGCATAATCATGTTGAGACCGGTTGGCGATAGCACGAGTCCTTGTCGTAACACTCAGTTTTTCCCGCTCGAACAGTAGTACGTCATTTCGCGCGACATTTTGACACGGAAAATGACGCATTTTGATAGTATAGGGGAGACTCATACTTTCTACAATTTAGATAGTTTTGGAAAAATTCCCACAATATTATTTTTATGTCACACTTTATTGCTAAATTTGTAAAATATTTAAAGTTGTATTTTCAGACGGGACGCGCATGGTTCTTTCAAGTGTTTAATTTAAAAAAATCAAATACGAATGATGTTTTCAAGCTTTATTCTAAATAAAGAATAAAGCTACACACCGGAGTACATGAAGACCTCTGGTACGACATCAAAGTGTTAAATATGATATTTATCGTACACTCGGCACAACAAAAATTGATCGGTGAACAAATTTGAATGACTGCTTGTCATTTTCCATACCAATCAAAGCTTGTTATTATCATTGAAATGATAGGTCACCTACTAAAGTGAGACAAGGAGATCGCTTGGACTGAATTCTGATGGTGCGATCTAGCATTTTTCGTCAATGAGATTTATTGAACGATCAATTTTAGCTGTGCCAAGTGTACAAAAATGTATTTTTTTTTTAACTTTGAGGTTAAACCAGAGGTCGTGATGTACTCCATTATGACATTAGTCTCTGATATTTTTTAATTCTTTGAATGTGACGACAAATCTAAAAAACTAAACTATTTGAAGAACAGTGCGTTTCCCTTTAGATTTTGGAGATAGGAAGTTTAGCTTCTGGATCACTGTTATCAAATAGTCGTCTTCATCATCCAGTTCAGTCTCCACATGTTATTTACCACTGTAATAGAAGTAATTCCACATTTGAGTTGCCGATGCGATGCGAGCCGAATAGAAGGGTTGTTTGCCTGCAATGAGTGTGCCTCCCCCCTCCACTGCATCATGACTCCAGCCTCCTTGGGCTCCAGTCTCGTCTCGCACAACGCACAGTTGTGGGTTAGCTGACCTAGGAGTGGCACCACGATGCCGCTCTACACGTCGCAAGTAGTCGACTAGTGTTTGTTGTAACATGGCGTGGAAGCTGCATGGAAACCATCAGGGACAACTCCTGTCCATCAGCATCAGCAACAGGCTGCTCTACACAGGATATCAGCAAGCAGGTAAACACGCGGGGTCATGGGGGGAGGGGGAGGGGGAGGGGCCCCTCTTGGATGTGGGGGATTCCAGATGATTTTCAACTGACACTTTCCACTATGAACTTCTCGATACTGAGCTTCAAAGTGTCAAAAATTCAAAAACGCCCTGTGGGTTAGGGTTAAGGGATATTATAGTGCATATGATTATTGAGGGGTTTGCCCCCCCCCCCCCTCCCCTCTTAACTTTTGTCAAAAAAGTTTAACTGGACTTACCCCCCCCCCCCCCCCCCCTCCCTGACAGATATCCTGTCACGCTCTTGACACGTTCATGTCACGCTCACTTTTACGTTCACGTATACGTTCACGTAAATGTTTACGGGCGCGTTTTCTTGTTATTTCCGCGTATTTCGCAATCACAACATCGTTGTTTCATGTCAGCTGATTGCAGAAAACTTAGAGCTCTCAAATATATCTGATGACACTTTCTTAAGCTCTTTACCACGATAATAATTAGTGTAGTCAACTTAATCTGCTAAGTGATGCTACAAATACAATTAGTTGGACGAATTATAGTAACTATATGAAATGTTGGGTTTTGGGAGTGTCTGGTTTGATATTTATAAATGACAAGAAGAAAGTTTCGAAGGTTCGCCCACACGTGATCTAATGTTCTGAGGCATTGCGAGCACGAGACAATGATTGATAAGAGGCAGGACGATGTTCTGTGTAATAGAATCATGAATCTGACAGAAACAATGAATCCAGCCACGTGTGGGGCTTGTGGGCGGGACCAAGATGGCGGCGCTCATTAGGAGCTTTAGACACGGTGTTTAGTCCAGGCCGGGCAAACTTTCGACCTGAATTGAGAACTAATGTGACGATTTTCCTGATACATTGTTAGGGGACAACGGTCTCGACGAAGACAATGGCGGTTAGAGAGAGGTTTGCAATGCGAATAAGATGCGGGTCTTGGACTTAGCCCCGGAATATTTTGATATTTTGATATAATTTGATGCAATTTTGTACGTCGAGAGCCGCATTTTTCCCTGGCCATGGTTTATGGAATATGACACCAGTGGCGTATGCAGTGACAAATTGTATGGGGGTATCAAGTAGACAAAGTTTCGGAAAATGATAAATTGGTCGCCAACGAAGTGAGATGCGGCTGGGCACATTGTTTAGCAGAGAACATTATGATCTGACTCCGTTTCTTATTTGTTGATGCTTCAAACAGTAACGACGTTATGTCACCTTGAGTTTCTGTCCATGTGAACATTTTGCGATTTATCGCGATTTAATTCGCAAAATTGCAGAACGGACAGAGAAGGTCAAACTGATGTAATTTCACAACTCTTTCGAGTATCAACAAAAGGAAGCTAGATTCTGAGCTCAATGAGACCGAAGTTGGCGAGCAAATTTAAATCTTCCGAAACTTAGAACAAATTTCAAATGCTCAACAATGACATCACTATACCTATATTTATGCAAACACTCAATGTGTTTTACACAACAAGCATTACAATAAATAGGTAACTTAATATTTGACTCACATTTAAAATCTTATACTTTCTCGCAGTTCTGAATGGTGATATTGTGTTGTTTTGGTGTTCATGTTGCATTATGTTGCACTAATGACGTGTGATGCATGTTGCATTATGTTGCTCTAATGACGTGTGATGGTGTGCATGTTGCATCTGTTGCACTGGACACAGTGGATGCTGTGTCGACTGAACTGCACCCACCTGTTAAGTTCTGATCTTGCCCAGTCTCCAGTCAGACGCACCTTCCTTCAACCTGTCATGCAACGCCCCGAGTCCATCCACTCTCATACAGTTATTGCCTTAACACTGTTCTTGTATTACCCCGGACACTGCCCTTGTATTGCCCTAACACCGCCCTTGTATTGCCCTAACATTGCTCTTGTATTGCCCTAACACCGCCCTTGTATTGCCCTAACACTGCCCTTGTATTGCCCGTACCATTTGCTCTTTAGCTCATATTCCTCATAGTTTCAAATGTCGGTATTCATAGTCGGTTCTCCATATCTGCATTTCAACTTCACTGTTTCTCATTTCTTATCCACAATCAAAATGTGAACAGCTTTGTTCTAAACTCAGTCAAGTTCTCCTGCGACTCCTACCTCGCGACTCCCGAGTTCTAAGTGATAGTAGAAGTAAATGCGATCCTGACATATTGGAACTATCACATCGAACATTTGGCCCATCACTTTGTACGCTAAATGGGCTTCTGGAAAAGACATGTTTGAAAGATTAATTAGGTTCAGATTTGAAGTATTGATCTTCGGAAGTGAAAGCGGCGCACGCCATTGAACTGATACAAAGATGGAACTTCATGGCCGGTACTGTGACTTTGCGCCACTTTTCCACTGTGAATCGAATTTAAATTATCATTTATTTCACCGCTGGGCTGTAAGGGTTGAAATCCCTCACAATCGCAAATAGTGATGGGCAAATTACGGAAGTTTATTAAATTGAAAGTTTTTAATTAATATTTTTGTGAAGTTTATTACATTTATGAGAACTAGCCGCGAGCATATGTTTTCCTGACGGTAGATTGAAAAATGGTTTATTTTATAATATTTTTTTTATAACCTATGTGATTAAATAAACGGCAAGAAATGTATGAAATATATGAAAATAAGCCGATCCCGATGGAATGTTTTTTAAAATGATCGACGTGACATCAAAATCAATATCCTTTTTTCTGAAGTACCTACAAGACATTTCCCGAACAACGATGTAAATTATTCAGCCAGTAAGAGTCAAGGAAATATTCTAACAAGAAGAATGAAAAATGTCATACATTTCAGAAATGTATGATCGACAATGAAAAGTTTCAGTGAAAAGCTGTGCTTGTACATACGTGAACGCAGCGACATCTGGCGCATGTCGTGCGGAAGATGTCTCGTGAGGTCAGCACATCGCTCACGCGGGGTGACCAAGTGATGTGACAATAGCTCCTCCGAGCAGCCAATATGTCGGACATCGCTCACGCGTGTTGACCAAGTGATGTGACAATAGCTCCTCCGAGAAGCAATTACATGACTTATGTCCTCACAAAGAGGCTCAATCACAAGACATGACGATACTTGACACCAACTACATGCACATGTGGCGCAACGCGCTGAGACATACACGGACGTAAGTGTCCAGATTCAGACATATTCACAAGGAGAGCACCCCATCGGGGCGCAAGGAACAGTCAAAACAGTGACACGTGGTATAACCCTATTGTTACGTTTAGTTGATAGCTGTATTGCCATGGCAACAACCAATGACATACCCAGATATTTCCACTAGAGTCTTGTTAGTTCTAATCAGTAAGTAACAATGTATTAAAATACCAGCCCTTAATAATGATCGTCTCTAAACTTATCGTAATTATGTTAATTTTATGCCTAGTTAAACAATTACTTTAATTTGCGAGTACCTAACGAAATGTTTAATTCGTTGATTTATGATTATTTTATCTTCAATTTTATTTTCATCAAAGTTAACATGCCTGGAATCACTGGTACGGAGTCCACATAATTAGACAGGTATTTAGTTAATTTTCAGGAACACTTTCTTTACCGTTTGAAAGAAACATTATTATTCTATTACCAAAGCAGTATTTTGTTTACGTTAATTGCATTACAATTCAAAATAGTAATTGCTGACCACGAATATCTCCAGAAATTTTAGTTATTTTCAGCTGAGTAGAGCTTTTCGAATGCAGTTGTTACTAATTTCAAAACAGAAAAGGACAAAATGGAGTAAATGATTGTTCTAAATAAATGTCCTTTCTGCTGCGTTATCCAAAGTTGTGCGTCAACTTCGCGTCATATCCACAAGTTGAAAACCACTGAGCCGCGAACTGCGTGGCTCTCCATGCGACGTGACGCCTTCACATCACGATTCCGTCAACCACTCTTATTAAGAGCTCCATTACGATTAATACATCAATTCAGTTGTAGCCGATTATTGTCTGGAATAATTTCCGGTCGAGTATAAATCGTCTTGCAATCGACGTGCTGCGATCAACTTTCCCTGCGTAATGCCCTTTCTTGGTGACCCGTCCGGCTGCTTGCGACCAACACGTCGCATCTTGTCATCATTGTGACGACATCGTTACATGCGCACGACGACAAGACCAGGAAAATGTTCACTAATATTGGAGAAAACTCTTGTATCATTATAATGCCTATGAGCGAGCTTCGATACGTGCCATCACAGCCAAACATCGATACACGATAAACACGATACCATTTTCTTTGCAACTGTGAAAATTGGGTTGAAAATGTGTTAAATATGTGTTAAAATTTGATCTTGATCACTATCACCATCATGCCAAATTTGGACCGGAGCATTTTTATTTCCGATCAAAAGGAAGATTTTTTTTATTTAACCAATTGGTGGATTGGAGGATTTGGCTGACAAAATTTCAAATCAAAAGTATTATCATCCATATTTTAGGTATTTATGGAACTCCAACTGGGTAAGTACCCTCTTCAGTGTAATATGAAGAAAGCAATATGCGACTTCTCCGGAATGTTCTTGCCAACTTGCAATGTCGCTTTTGGTTTTCACTGAATCTGCGGTCCAAGGAGAACTGACACGGTTTGTTCTTGACGGTTTACAATCACCTCACGCATGCGCGTACGTGTTTCATTCATGCTAACTGATTGGAGGGCCGCCATTTGTACGACGCTTTGGGTCGGTTTCTTGTATTTATTTCATCATTTGCTGCAACTAGCTCATGAGTTGCGAAACATTTGTCACCAACTCGTCATGCATAGCGAGGATTCCTTGAACATGTGAAATCAAAGACAGACAGTCGGAGTACTGAAAGTGAAAACAAACCGTTTGTCGAATCAAGTTTACATTTTATTATATTATAGTCATTGAGACAATTGAATTCCTTATAATTTAGTTTATAATAGATTATGAATGACGTGAAGGGAACGTTGAGGGAAACCACGAAAGAAACTATGGTTGAAAGGGAATCTAATTATGGGTAGGTTCATCGATTGCAACAAAAAATCATATTTTTCCTTTCCCAACATTTTAAAGAATTACAACTCCTGTCTTATAATGAGCCTTCAATTTTATGTCAAGACACTAAACAAAACTTAAACACAGGAGGTGAGGAAAATCACTTCGAACTTTGTTTGTATAGAACACGTTGGTATTGTTTTCATTTGTTTCCTATGTCCATATTATGTCTACCACCATTTGTATTTCATTTGTTCAAATCTATTCATACATAAAAATAATATCTTCATTATAGCCTAAACACGACAAGATTTAACTTTATTTAACTTTTAGGATATGATGGGGGAGACAACTCAATTAATCTCAGAAACTTCGAGGTTCTCGTCGAAAGAATGTGTACACACACAAAAATGAAGGTCCGCGAGCCCATGACCCAAACGATGGAGCCACTTTAAGGGCCAGTTCAATTAAAACAATTGATTAGATCTATATTGCCATGGCAACAACCAGTGACACTCCATGACCACTAAGTTACTGTTAAACTTAACATCTGATTAAACAGGGTATTAAAAAACCTGCCATTAGTTTAATATTCAGCTTATACACTTCTGGAGTTTTGCTATGAACAAGGATTGATAAACGCGCCCGAATATTCTTTGTTACAAATTGATCTGAAATTGGTCTTAAAACACGACTTAATTAGCACACTATAAACATTCATAGGCGCGCTATAATTGCTGGGCTACTGGATTCACGGATCATATTTCGCCCAGGTTTTTAATCTTTAATAACGGCCGGCGCAAAATGCTCACTTAACCAACCAACTTAGCACGTTCATTATAGACAAAAACCGCTGTAAGGTGGTCAATTTTATCGACCAATCAAAATGTACTTTGGTAAAAATACCAAAACGTGTTCTGTAAACGCTTATATGGAATTGTACATTTTTTTATACATGAATTTATTTACCGATCAAGATAATGGGGTTTTATTTCATCCACTCCTATTTTTTGTGTTTGATTTGGTGAGTTATAAATTATTGTTCTTGCTGCCACGAATAAGACAAGTGGAATTCATCGGTCTATTAGTCGGTAGTCAATAAATAACAGGAGTTTTTGCTGTCCGCGGTGAGGTTATTACAGGCCTGGACTTAATGTTAGGTAACTGCACGATGACAGATACAGTTTAACTGCCGATTAACCTAGGATTATCATTTAACCGATGATTAAACCGAATCACTGTGAAGCAATTTCGTGTTGAAAAAAGTCTACGGTCGACGATCAAGTCGAATGCATGAACAAAATCAACTTGTAAATCAGACGATTGGAAAAGAACGCGTGTATTTTCGCGTGAATCTTATTCATGGAATTATTGAGACAAGATAGTGACATTCTGAGACACAGAAAAGCCACTTTTTTCCTGCGAAACTCTGGCTAATGATTCACCTTTACAATGTTATTTAATAGTTACATGGCCTACAAGTTCTAAAGGTTGTCTTTGCCATAGTAGGAACTATTTATAAATCACCGAACTTCATTCCGATTGCCCAGTTTGATTCATTCAATATTACTGGAATACGTGTGTGTAAATAAAATCACACACAAAGTATCACCTTCACGGTTCAACTGCTCTAGATAAATGAGTATAGGTACATTTTGAGTTACGCTGAGTCGAACAAAGAAAAACTACAACATTTGGTTGACTCGCTCAAACGGTATTTATTCTCATCTTCTAAGTGTTTTACTGAGTTTTTTCATCACAATATTAAAGTTAAAAAAAACAATGACACACAATTCAAGCTCACAGAACTATAAATATTGTTACACAATGGAGAGGACGCAGTAGGTACCAAAAGTCGTCCTATACTGGCCATCGTGTGGCATTTCGTTTAGTGAGCTGAATTGTACGTTACTTAATTTTTTATAACTTTATCGTATGTCAAAACTAGAAAAAAAAACTGAAGAACCGTATGCGTGTTTTTACTTCCAACAAATTTAGTACCTACCACTGATAATTTTAAAATCTTATTAAAATCATGTCAATGATGACATTGATGTGGATAAGTCATATATTTCGTCTTGATGAGCGAATACTGATCTAAGCCAAGGTCGTTCTTCGCGTATTCTACAAACTAATATAACTGCAATGCAACAAAAGCAATTATATTTCTGTGCCTTAGAGGTCGAAGGGAGTTTATAAGCCCATTTTAATGACATTTCAAGTTGCGACACCATTTAATCATGAATGAGAATAATTCAATATAACTTCAGACTATTTATAATGGATAGAGAGTGATTTTATGACTCCAAAAGTGTGTAACTGAGCAAGATGCTCTCTCTTGCTCGTCTGGATGCAGTAATTGCTTGTGAGCGATGCGATAAGATTAGCATAACACACCTCGGACCGGATGTCGTCTCGTCTTGCAGATGAAGACGCTGGATGCAGCACGCCTCGGGCTTATCGGGAACTGTTGTGCAGTGCGCGTGAAATGCGAGAGGTTTTGTAGCAAGACGCGTGGCCAGGAGCTAAGCTTCCACACGTACACGCCATTTCACATTTGCAATCAAGTAATAGGCTTTTATAAAGTATTCGACTACATTTTTACACAAGGTGCTGCAAGCGCGAGCGACTTTGCCGCTTGTTGAAGGCACGTTTTTGTATACGATTGGAGACAAAATGGATTGACGAAATGATTTGAAATTTTAATCATGATTATAGATAGAAGACAAACTTAGGGTTATCACTTGGTACATTTTTAATATTTTGCTTCTTTAATTAGTAATAATTAGTAGATTTTTGGTTAAAAAATAACTATTTTCTTGTCTCACTGGGTGCCGTATAAAATTTAATTTTATAAATGTTTGTGCCATGGTTGTGTGACTAGATATTGGCAGTAAAGTGAGCGCCCGAGCAAGGTGCTAGCTGTCTGAGCGCATGAATGGAGGAGTAGCTGCTGGTGATGCATGCCTCTTGCGTGCGTGGGTGTTACTCGAGACAGAGCATGAATGAAGAGACTGCGAGACACAGTGGCTGTCACACGCAGCGCCCCCCACCCCCTTGACCACCCCAATAGTCACCAGCTGCAGGCAAATAGTACCCAAAGCTACCCGCAAACCAGAGCACTTGAACCCAAAGTTAGCCCGCAGAGCGAAGCAAGTTGGCAAAGTCCGGTATGGCAAATTTGTAAGATATGTGCTTTTTGTTTGTGTTTATGCATGTACTGCCCAGGTCAACTCGTTTACCCAAACGATCTGAAAATTTGCACACACACTAATGTCATGAGAGCAGTCTCGTGTGTTTTAAAGTTTCGTGATTGGTTGAAAATTTAAATTGGCACCAATTAACTACAAATTTAACATGGTAATAGACCAAAACAGAAATTCCTGCGCATGCGTGAAGTTGACAATTTTACACCTTGACCCGTGTGAGTGTGACATATCTAAATCACCGCATTCTTAATACGAAAATTATAATGCAATAAGAAGGCTGCTATTTAATTTTTGATTGTTGCTTTTTTGTTTTTTAAAATTTGTCTTTGGCTGTTATAAATTTAATTTAACAAAGAATATTTTATATAATGTATTGATATCAAGAATACTACTATTTAATTATAGATAGGTGAACTTTGAATTCCATTTATTTAAAAGTGTGAATTGAAACTAAATTGATATTTCTTGTCACCACCGGAACACACGGAATGTTAAGTGGTTCCAAACCGGATATAGATGGCATTAGTCATTTCTGTTTTGGTCTATTGGGACCATCATTTTAGGAGTTTTTGACAATTCGCATACAAATATGTTATAGATTTTATGGTTGTTTTTGAATATATGTCAAATGTATTAAAATAAATGTAAAAGCAATGTAACTGATCCTTTGACGCATGTTGTCATTAGCTAGAAGCAACCAAGCAGCAACTTTCATGCAATACGAAGCTCCGAGTTCATTAACGCGTTACGCCGAACGTTTTCATAGTTTTATTAAAATCTTTTTTCATTGTGTTGTTACAGATAAGTTATTTATATAATGCAATTTATTTATACTTATCACCGATCTTGAGGGTGGACCTTGAAAGTTAAGGCAAACTTGCTTCTGAGCCTCTCCTTTTTTAGTATACGTATGTGTCAATATTGTGTTTGCCAAATCACTGAATTGACATAGCTACGGTATTGCGTATGTAAATATCAAATAAAACACAATCTCTCAATCTACCTCTTTGTATTTTCTTAGACAAAACACATAAAACAATAATATTCCAACAGACAGAAAGATTTGTACAGCGGTACAAACATAGAGCAGTAAGAATTTAAGAGTCGTCTGCGCTCGAAGGTAAATATTGGAAATTGCCTAAATATCGCCACTTTATTTTTAACCATTCAGTTATAAGATTTTTAATAATAACTAGGAAGACGCTCAGTTAAACGCGTTGGTAAGAAAGTACGGAACGTGCAATACCTCGAACTGAAATTCTTTTCACAAAAAAACATACCTATAGGTAAGTAGTACTATTTTTTGTGGTTCCTTGACAACAAATGCTTGTTATTATCAATTAAATGAGAGGTCACCTACTAGAGTGAGACAAGGAGGTCGCTTGGACTGACTTCTGTGTATGCGATCTAGCATTTTCAGGCGATCAGATTTATTGAGCGATCCTTTTAGTTGTGCCAAGTGTACAAAACTGGATAACAATCGAATGCAGAATAAAGATTTTCGTCCATACTAACGGAAGCGTAAGTTTCATGCCAACAATGTCGACGCAAGAACGTAAGCGTAGTGTCTCGCGACGCAACGCAACGTGTAGGCGGCTCATGAGTCGGAACTGGTTCCAGTCAGTCGTGTGCGGGTTCTCTGTCTGCTGCCACTCGCCGGACAAATTGCATGAGCCCGATGGTCGATCAATCAGAGCTGACTGAACATGAGTCCGAGGACATCACGCTGAGCTACATGGGAACAATGTATCATCACAACATGGCCGAGTAGGAGCATGCGCTTGGGGCTGGAGCTACCGATACGCGTACTGCCCTTAGCTGAGCTACATGGGAACAATGCATCATCACAACATGGCCGAGTAGGAACATACGCTTGGGGCTGGAGCTACCGATACGCGTACTGCCCTTAGCTGGAGCTACATGGGAACAATGTATCATCACAACATGGCCGAGTAGGAACATACGCTTTGGGCTGGAGCTACCGACACGCGTACTGCCCTTAGCTAGAGCTACATGGGAACAATGTATCATCACAACATGGCCGAGTAGGAGAATACCTTGGGGCTGGAGCTACCGATACGCGTACTGCCCTTAGCTGGAGCTACCGACACGCGTACTGCCCTTAGCTGGAGCTACCGATACGCGTACTGCCCTTAGCTAGAGCTACCGACACGCGTACTGCACGGAAAAAAAAAGTATGGTTGGGGCAGCCAGAATTCTTGTTGCGGTAGCAATACAGTTATGCTAGTATTATGACAGTGAGAATTATTGCTGTGACGTCAATACGATTCTTGCTGGAAATTTATTGCTGGCGCAGCCAGAATTATTGTTGCCCCAGCAATCTATAGATTGCTGGGAAAGGGCTGAATTGCTGGCCCAGCAATACTAGTGTTGTTGCAGTTTCCATAATATTGTTGCCCCAACCACTCCAGTATTGCTGGTGTAGCCATATCATATTGCTGGTGTAGCCATCTCATATTGCTGGTGTAGCCATCTCATATGGCTGGTGTAGCCATCTCATATTGCTGGTGTAACCATATCATATTGCTGGTGTAGCCATATCATATTGCTGGTGTAGCCATATCATATTGCTGGTGTAACCATATCATATTGCTGGTGTAGCCATATCATATTGCTGGTGTAGCCATATCATATTGCTGGTGTAGCCATCTCATATGGCTGATGTAGCCATATTATATAGCTGGTGTAGCCATCTCATATTGCTGGCACAGCTATACCATATTGCTACTGCAGCCTTACTGGAAGGTAATGCAGCAAATGTATATTGCTACCAACACAGAACTTTATCCTATGTTCTCAATATTTTCGGTACATTTACTTTTCGATTTACTTAAAGTGACCAAAGAGTAAAAGTACCAAGAACATTGAGTAGATATGACAATGAAAGCATGTTCGCAATATGAATAGCTTCCCTACCAACACGGCTATACACTCACATGATATTACAACACATACGTTTATACAACTTTGAAGCAATTACCCCCAAAAAGTAAATAAATCCTTTATAAAATTAAAAATATATGTCAGATATAAATGTAATTTACCTAGCTCAGAGATAGAGTTGGGAATGACTGCAATGGTTTGAGGTGCTTGTCAGAGAAGAGACTGTTAAGTAAAATTATACACATTTTATTTAGTAGTTATTTGCAATTATTGTTGAAGTAACTTGCAATACTTTGAATATACAGTGTAATATAAATGATTAACGCCATATAAATAAAAAAACAATTGAAGACAATAATAATTGTTGAATAGCTATTATTATAAATATTTGATTTTACATTAGAGTTACAGAATACTTAATCGAAGTTTTATCATTAAAAATTGATTGCATGCCACTGTCAAAAGGTAGTATTAAAATGTTTTTATAACTCATACCGTATGCTTTCATCCACCTTCAATATCCACTGGATTAACACTTAACCGGTCACACACAGCCATCTTGAAACACTGTACAACGACTTGTGATTTCTGTTTCTGATCTTTCCTTTCTTCCTTCCAGTGAAGATACAAGAGAATGGTACAAGCCCTGCAAAAAAATTACAAAAAAATTATAAATGTTGTATTTTCTGGCATATTAATTTTTGTGTGACATTTCAAACTATTTGCTTTCTCCAACTTGGTAGATAACAGAAAACGATAGGTAATATATTTAAAAGATAACAAATCAGATAATTAATAATTTGTAGAAAATCATCTGGATAATAGATAAGATAAAATAAATGTCTAGGCAAATAATTTTACTAGGTACCAAACAGGGCTGTCACTATTTAACAATCCCCACACAATTGTCATATAATGTTCCTTTAAAATGAAGAGTCTTAAAACATCACATACTACAATATTGGGGAAAAAGTATGAAAAGTCAATAAATTCTAATGAATGCCTTGCCTGCCTTGCCATATAAGGTAGTATAGCTGATTAGTGATAGCATCTTCTTAGTCTATCCACAGATTGTGCATTGTGTTCGTTAAACACAATAAGTCAAACTAATTATATTTTGGTTCTTTTGATTAAACAGTAGAGAAGGAGAAATTAATAGACTTTATAAATAAATTTACACAAATCTAGAAAAATAGTAGGCTAGTGACCCTCCATGTAATGAAACCGCACCACTAGATTTTAAATCGCTTTTAAAAAGATGATGCAACATCATACCAGATAAATAATAGTGAACAAAACAAAAGGTATTTAAAAAATAACACATATCTAATGTTGTTTAAAATAATAACTGTATTAATAAAATAATCATTATGTTTTTACCTCAAGCATCAGAGTTCGCTTTCATGCCGGGGCTATGTGTTGTCCACTTTGCAGGCGAATACTTTCACTTCCCAATTATTCTTGATTTTCGAGTCAGGAGAGGTGCTTCTTGAATAGCGGGGGGGGGGGGGGGGGGGCGACTCCTGTTTCAGGGGCTGATGTCAGGTATCTCGTCCAAGTCGTCGGTATCATCAATCCGATGAGTCTCTTCAAACTAAAAATCAAAAACATTTGATTGTGCTAAGAATTTACTGGTGTGGATGTTCCAAGAGAGAGACTGCACCCTGCTGAGAAAACCTCGAAACATCTTGACGAGTTTGACGAGATATTGCCAAAAATATTTTCAAGGTCCCACCAACTTATCTTGCAAAGATTTGCAAGATTTGGATAAGATTATTGCGCTAAATTGATGTAAGAGGATGAACTCGTTTAAAATATATATTTAAAAATAGTATGAAAAAGTATCAATTAATAATTTGCTTGTAAAGTGATCCCCTATGCTAATGCTGTAATAGCCATTCTCAAATTATTGACGCACAAGTAATACAAAATCAAATAATAAAAACGTAATAAAAATTGGGACACAAAATGAAGAGCATTGAAAATACCTAAAAATATCGGGTGAGAAAAAAATCTCAATAGGTACCTACTAAAAAGTAGGAAAAGAAACAAAATATTGTTTATGTATAAAATTATTATAAAAATGAAAATAAATATGTATATTGAGGGTCTACAAAATAAAAAATTATATTATTTAAAAATTATGAGAAGTTAACGTTTTAAAATATCAAATACCTATAGCATAATAAAAACAGATTCAAAATAAAAAATGTGATAAATAAACATTAAAATTGTTAAGGTACAGTAATTAAAAAATTAAATAAATATTAAAATATCTACCGAAGATAGGTATACTTTGTCATAACGAATTTGAATTTGTTTGGAAAGGAAAAGGGCATAATTTTCCCCAAATAATGGAGCTTTTTTGTGTGCATTTTTCACGCTTTTTAAATGGGTGTAAGTACTGACCTGTATCGTCGAAGTTTTGAACGTCGACGTTCCAGCATCATTTTGGGCTCTGTGGCAGGAATTTTGTGAGAAATATCCCTCTCTAACTCCAATTTTCGGAACTGGTTCTCTGAGTATGTCGTTTGTTGGAGACGCCAATGGTATCATATGGTATCATCGATGCCTTCATCAAACATCTAAGTAAAAAAAAAAAAAATCCATAAGAGTACTGAAACGATCAGAAGCGTTGTAAAAATGACGTCACAAACCAATCAGATAATTGGAGCTCGTATTCTGTTTCATAACGCCACGCCAAAATGTTATTCGCATTAGGTATACCTTCTAATTTTCCCACTACATCTATGAATTCCTTATTTTAAGTTCAATATAATTGTATTGTACATTTGCAGTACGTAAATTTTTCCATTATCTAAGACAGTGGTACTCAACCTGGGACTAAATTTTTGTGGCCCCCTAGTGAGTGTTTCAAATACCTGGGTTTTTATTCACAAAATGTGTAAAAATGTATTCTAGTTTCATTTGAGAGAAATTCTGATTTAAAGAAGGAAGCCACCAAATTACGTTTTGAACAATCCCAACCCAACTCAATTCTGTTCTGTTTTTAGTAAATTGCATGCGTCAGTGATTTGGAGACTGCTGGACGTGACTGTACGACACATTCTTATCAGTGCTTTTGCATGCGTTGCATGTGCGTTTCTGTGCGTAGGTTTGAAACAGACGCTACATTACTTAGCATCAACTTCAGTAACAAAATGTTCTTTTATGTAGCAAAAGATATTACTTTATTATTATACCTAAATCTACTAAATAGGTTACAAAATATATATTTAAATTTTTAAACAATTTTTAAATTGGGTTGCTACTTGCTACTACCATGGGTTGCTACTCAGTTTTTATTTATTAATATGATGCGTATGTAATTATGAAATTCTTACCTAAATACATCCAAGGAACTCATCCACAAATTTGAATTACGTGAAGTTTTTTTGGCCCTATGTACCTAAATATCTATTACTAACACTACCTGATAATGTGAACATTATTGTACCTACATTTAAAAAAATTATGCCCGCCAACAAAATCAAATTCGTATTATTGACCCGCAAGTGAAAAATGTTGAGTACTACTGATCTAAGGTAACTCCCCCTCCCCACTTCCCTGTGAACAAAATGGTATCAATTTTATATGATCGAGAAATTATCTAAAACCTACCTATATTCACATTTAAAAATTTTACCAAATGTTCTGGCTGAATGCAGAAATGTAGAGCTGAATGTTCTAGAAGGCAGTGGATGAAGGCAGTGTAGAAGTTGTGGATGTTCTAGAAGGCAGTGGATGAAGGCAGTGTAGAAGTTGTGGATGTTCTAGAAGGCAGTGGATGAAGGCAGTGTAGAAGTTGTGGATGTTCTAGAAGGCACCAATTTTTCTTTTAAAAAGATCGACCCCCCCCCCCCCCCCTTTACATGTCCATTTCAAATGTTCAACTAAAATCTAGAACCCGCCAACTGAATTAGTGATGTCCAAAATAATCTGTGTACCTATGTAATTTCCTATGAAATTGCAATTCCTATAGCAAGACATAATTTTATGTAGGTATTGTACAGCCTGTAATGTAAATGTAATCATTGGCATTTGATTTTTGAAGTGGCACTAGGTACCTACATTAGTAGGTATAATTGAATATTATATATTACCTTCAATCTTTAGACGCTGCAATCCAACATTATCGAGGTTTTATTAACACAATTATTGAGCATTCTTGAAGCACACTGCACTATACAAATACACTGCACTAGATAAACACACTGCAGAAACTGCACGCATTCACTTCGCACCGTTGATAATACGCGTCTCTCTGCGTGGGAATCACTCGTTCACTGAGGCAGCTTGGTGATGCGGTGGGGTGTGGGAAGGGGGGGAATGGGCTAGATCACGTCATTCAGCTGACTCATGTGTCTCAACGGTCGCAACGGAATGCGGAGATAACGTGGGAGTTGTTTATGAAATAAAAGTATTGCTGTGACAACAATCTTTATTGAAACTGCAGTCAGACATTTTCAGCAATAATACGCTTGTGTTTCCAGCAATACCGTAGTGATTAAGGCAGAAATTCAGATCGCTCCGGTAGCAAGAAATGGGTCAGCAATACGATTATTGCTGCCACAGCCATACCATTTTTTTCCGTGTGCCCTTAGCTAGAGCTACCGATACGCGTACTGCCCTTAGCTGGAGCTACCGACACGCGTACTGCCCTTAGCTGGAGCTACCGACACGCGTACTGCCCTTAGCTAGAGCTACCGACACGCGTACTGCCCTTAGCTAGAGCTACCGACACGCGTACTGCCCTTAGCTAGAACTACCGATACGCGTACTGCCCTTAGCTGGAGCTACATGGGAACAATGTATCATCACAACATGGCCGAGTAGGAACATACGCTTTGGGCTGGAGCTACCGACACGCGTACTGCCCTTAGCTGGAGCTACCGACACGCGTACTGCCCTTAGCTGGAGCTACATGGGAACAATGTATCATCACAACATGTCGGAGTAAGAGCATACGCTTGGGGCTGGAGCTACCGATACGCGTACTGCCCTTAGCTGGAGCTACCGACACGCGTACTGCCCTTAGCTAGAACTACCGATACGCGTACTGCCCTTAGCTGGAGCTACCGATACGCGTACTGCCCTTAGCTAGAGCTACCGATACGCGTACTGCCCTTAGCTGGAGCTACCGATACATGCAAGGGCGTCCAGGTGGACATTTCGGGGAGACGGGGCCGGACATTACATATAATTTGAAAATGTATCTACTGCGAAAATCGGGAAATTTTTAATCGAAGGTAATTCAGTTTGATGCAATTTTGAATCGCAGTATATATACTACCTGATATTTGGGAAATGTACATTTAAAATACCAATTTCCGCTTAGGTATATATACTTTTGCCAGCTCTTACTTCAAAATTCTCAATAATTATAATTTGTTGTTAAAATATTTATATAAATCTCGTTTATGAGTTATTCAATGATAGGTAAATAACAAACCCATATATACAATTTTATTCCATATAATAGGTGATATGTTTGTTTACGTATTTTGAACTTTGTGTTTTTAGATGATGGTGATTTCGGAGGGGTGGGGGGGGGGGGGGGGGGGAGCCGGCTCCAACCCCCATGCTTGATTTTAAATAATGAATATAACGTGTAATTTAAAACTTATTTTTGTCTGATTTGCTTTATTTTTCCGATTATTTTTAAAATGTTGTTGATTTTCGTAAACAATTTGTATACAAGTATTTTTTATTTCACCGGTTTTTCTTTGTGTAGAGGGTGGCGGATTTGTTAATTTCTCTTCTATTTCCAATGCAATTGTCCGTGTTGTTCTGGGCGCGGGATGATAACGAGCTGAAGATGGAAGTATGACGCCTCCGACAAGAGCGTCACGACAACGTCGTCACGACGCCTCGTTAACGACGACCTCGTGAGCCAATCAGCGCGCTGCTAGCCGTGATCTCAACATCCGCCACTTTAATTGCTCCTATCTCGGGATGCTGTTCGAATCGAAACAAAGAGGGGGGCAAGGGGGGGGGGGGGGCAGTGTCTGATCAACTCTCTGCCTTCGTTCAGAACATGAAAGTAAACTATTGGTCAATTATTGTTTTAAATGTTTTTTTATACAACTTGCGGAAGTATGTTTTAAATTAAACTATCGACCTATCCATTAAAATAATTGTGTTACGTTGTCAAGAGGTGAGTGGGTAGGTAATTGTCATCTATGCTGGAAGCCATAAATGAAAATTTGGATATTTTTCTCCATAATAAACTCAGTTGGATCGTTCATTTGAAATAATAGATGTTATAATTCAGTAGTGTTTAACGTCGCACTGTTCTGCAACGAGACCAATGGCGACTGATTAATGAATTTGATAGTTATTGGGAGATGACGATGAATAATGGGACAGGATGGGAGATGGGAAGGAGGAGTTTGTGGCCTATTAGAAAGGAACCTTCCCATAATTTGCCTCTCGACTGAGGGAAACCACGGAAATGCCCAAGACGGGAAGTACTTCCAGGGAATCGATCCGGGACCCCCAGAGTGCAGGTTCGAGCATTAATACCTGGACCATCGCATAGAATTAGAACTATTTATGGATATAAAGTGTTCTCTCCAGCAATTGATATTACTTATTTACAAAAGTATTACTACATTTGTTTTACTGCCATTATATTATGTAGGATCCGTAACAATAATTCTAGAATTAGAAAATAGCATCTCAGACCCTCTTCATTGCTGATTTACTCGTAGTATTTTATTTCCTTACATTAAGTTTAATCCTCGTGCAAAGTTATCGACAAAGTTGTTTTCCTTTTACTTTGCGTTCCAACACTGCGAAGATGCTTAAAGTTCAAAGTTCGTATGTGGGAAGAAAGCTTTTCAATCCAGAGAAGTGTAGGTTTAAATTTCAGTCTCCTGATTTTCATTGAACACGTGACTGTGAATGGATTATGGTGGAAATTATGAGGAGTTATGAATACGAAAACACACGATTAATTTGAACCATCGAAGTGAATACGATTAGAGCGTGTACAATGTTGTCTCATCCTCGCCGCATTGTCGTGATAGGATGTCTAGCAACTTGACAACACTGTAAAGCACGCCCACACGACAAAGTTAGATTTCATTCCGCAGATTCCGAGAAAAAAGTTTAATAACAGAAAGAGCGAACTGATCGAATGAATAGATCGGTAGATACCAATTGGTTTCATGAGGAAGTCGTTCTTATTTCTCCACGTTTCTGTCGCACGTGACGATGGTAAATGCGATGTTTTGCTCGGTGGGTTGGCAGCCTGCTTCTGTAGCATTGAAAGCTGGGAACAAGATGTCTTCCCACATAGTATTATACGTTTGTATGAGATCATGCTTTGTCTGTTTTCACAAAATATGAAAATGCCAAAATCACAGAACACCAATAAGCATATAATGATGAAACATTCTAGTTTACACTAACTATTATAAGGTACACATCTTAATGATAAAAGTAAGCATATATTTACAACCGTGTAACTTCAACGCTAATAATATAACAGGATCACCGAGTTGTAATACATATAACTGGGGAAACTACATTTTTGAACGGGAATATTAATTGTCAATTAATGCTGCATTTACGTGCTAGAAAAATATAAATAATTTAAAATTACGTGACTAAGTAAATTTTTTCGATGTCAGGTTTTTTAATCTAGTACCAAACTATAAAATAAATGAAGTGTTTGTCGAGCGTGCGTGATTGTGCGTGTCGTGGTACATTCACACCGACCGAGCCGGCGGGGCGACAAGATATCTCCGTCACCTTCTGTTACGCGCGATACGCGACGGAAAGCCGGACGTTCTTATCCGCGACGGAAGTGATAGCTGACCTGATATCCAGATCACTTCCTCCGTGTCCATGGCGACGCAGAGGGTCATGTGACTCCAGCCTCCTGGCCGTGGTCCACGTCCTTAGTGTGATCGACCACCTCCTTGACGTATTCCACCTCCTGGCCGTACATCACATGATCGTCCACCTCCTTGCCGTACAGCCCCTCCTGGCCGTGGTCCACGTCCTTAGTGTGATCGACCACCTCCTTGACGTACTCCACCTCCTTGCCGTACATCACATGATAGTCCACCTGTTTGCCGTACACCACCTCCTTGCCGTACATCACGTGATCGTCCACCTGTTTGCCGTACAGCACCTCATTGTCGTACTCGCCTCCTGGCCGTACATCACCTCCTTGTCGTAATCCACCTCCTTGGCAATCAGCACCTTCTTGTCGTACTCCCCCTCCTTGTACTCCACCTCCTTCTCGTACACCACATGGTCGTCCACCTCCTTGCCGTACAGCACCTCCTTGTCGTACTCCACCTCCTGGCCGTACAGCTCCTCCTTGTCGTACTCCACCTCCTTACCGTACTCCACATGGTAGTCCATCTCCTTGGCGTACAGCACCTTCTTGTCGTACTCCACCTTCTTGTCGTACTCCATCTCCTTAACGAACTCCACCTCCTTGTCGTACTCCACCTCCTAGCCGTACAGCACTTCCTTGTCGTACTCCACCTCCTTCCCGTACACCACATGGTTGTCCACTTCCTTGCCTTACAGCACCTCCTTGGCGTACAGCACCTCCTGGCCGTACAGCACCTCCTTGGCGTACACCACATGGTCGTCCACCTCCTTGCATTACAGCACCTCCTTGGCGTACAGCACCTCCTGGCCGTACAGCACCTCCTTGGCGTACACCACATGGTCGTCCACCTCCTTGCATTACAGCACCTCCTTGGCGTACTCCACCTCCTTGGCGTACTCCACCTCCTTGCCGTACAGCACCTCCTTGGCGTACTCCACCTCCTTGCCGTAGAGCACCTCCTTGGCGTACTCCAAATCCTTGCCGTACAGCACCTCCTTGTCCTACTCCACCTCCTTGCCGTAGAGCACCTCCTTGGCTTACTCCACCTCCTTGCCGTACAGCACCTCCTTGTCCTACTCCACCTCCTTGCCGTAGAGCACCTCCTTGTCCTACTCCACCTCCTTTCCGTAGAGCACCTCCTTGGCGTACTCCACCTCCTTGCCGTACAGCACCTCCTTGTCCTACTCCACCTCCTTGCCGTAGAGCACCTCCTTGGCGTACACCACTTCTTTGCCGTGTTCAGTACGTTGCAAGCGGCAAGATGTTATATAAATATCCAGTACGAAATCTATGATATTTACAAATGGTGCATCAATTGGTACATATTCTAAATTCGAGTGATTACAAATGTTAATGTAAATATTAGCAAATGTACAAATATTTTTTAAAAAAAATGTGAAATGTATCTACTTTACAGATCGTTCGTTACATAAATTAGGAACTGAGGATGATTTCACATATGGTGCCATAAAAGGTACTAAATAATTCTACAAATGGTGTCATAAAGTAGGTTAATACCTAATCGCAGTCTTTACATAATGTTTTCTAAACGTTTGAAAGCAACATATTCTAGTCTCGTTGACGCCATGGGAATGACAGCGCTAACATAGCGCGGGATTAACGACGCACACTTCTGCAGCAAGCGTTCACTGAGCACGTGACTAGACAGAGTTGGAGGAAGTGGCAGCGTGGCAGGGCATTCTGTATGACAGAACAAGCCAATCAGATTCATCCACTAGCAGAAAGTAGAGACAGAAACATTTCTCTGAGAGCAGAGGGCGTGGCAATCAGGTTATGGGCAAAGAAGATCGTTATTTTATTTGAGTTTTGTTTAACGTCGCACTGTTTTGCAACTAGGCTAATGGCGCCGGATGATTGATTTTTTGATGATAGGGAAATGATGATGAAGAATATCTGTAAGAATAGAAAGTGGTAAGGAGGCGGTCGTGGCCTAGAGGGAACCATCCCAGAATTTGCCTGTAGATTGAGGAAGCCACGGAATCGTCAGGAAGAAAGGCTACGGGAATCGAACCTAGGACCTGCGGAGTGCAAGGCTAGCGCGTAATCACCTGAGCCAACTTGCTTCCTGTAAAGTAAAAGCGTTTGTCGTGAGTTCTGCCTCATTTGTAAATATTATTTTATAGTTTCGTGATAAATAACCGATAATTATTAACGAGCTCCAAATTACATACCATCATTGTTCGAAACATCGTTTATACTTTTTCATTGCTGATAAGCGCGATTGTGTAAATTCCAATTCGAGATGTAGACCTACATTAGAGCTGATAGGGATAATTTTACGATGGTGGAAGTGGAAGTATTTGAAATTATACAAGTAGTAATCAAGGCCATTGACGTGCAAATTTGTGTTGATTATTTTCTAAATCCCTTCCTAGATATAACAAATTGAATAGTATGAGTAGTAGTATGACAATAAATGCTACAAAAGTGAATCGACGTGCAATCTCGAATATCGAATCATCTAATTGCAAGTAACGTGTTTAGTGAACGAGGTAAAATGAACTTCAGATCTGTGAACAATGTTGATGATTGGGGGTGTGATGAAGGAAAGTGAAGCAAGGCAGTGGATGAAAGTCGTAGTCACGAGGAGCTTACAAATGCAACATGTTCATAAACATCGAACAGAGACCAACGTGATTATCTATCAGAAACTCATATCTCTGTGGAACGCGTTGATGAGCGAGCCTGTGTATTGCATGCGAATTAATATGCTTTTGCACGATTCTGCTCTACAGACCTTGGATATGAGCCGAAACGAAATGCTTCAAAGGAATTCGGTGATAAAATATCTTAAATTTCTTTCAGGAAATTTAAAAAATATTTCCAAACACTGAAATGTCCGTAAAATGACAATAACTTTTCAATATTACGACAGTTTCGTATAAAAATTGACAAATGTACCTAATTTGTTGGTCCCGATGACAATTTTAAGTTAAAGTTCATCGGTTAAACGGTTCAGTTTTAATTTTAAACCAATCACATGATCCTGTTCAAGATCTGTACACGAGACTGCTTTGATAATGATTACATTAGTATGTGTGCAAAATTTCAGATCGATTGGTTGAACAGTCTGACCTGGGAAAAGCACAAACAAACAACAACAAAAACATAAAGAGAAAGTGGTTAATGAGTCCCGTAGTAACGCACAATTCGACGTATTGTGATTTCTGAAAGAGCGAATATCAGGTTAGAAAATCATTGTTGCTATGTATTCGTGTTTTTCGACCTCAAACCGAATAAACGCAAATCTTGACCAATTGTATTCTGAAAGTAAGCTTCTCATATTGTGGACATCATTGTATAGACATTAGACTTCGCATCATTTGCCTCTCTGCTGCTGCGATTCTGTCGCTCTGACGTCACCATGTCGCCTAGCGACGAGGCCGACACTCTGCGACATGAGAAGTGTTGAATGAGTCGAGAAGCGACCTTCGCTGTGATTGTGACGACACGCGTGATAGAAAGTTCATTCATGGAGCTGTTCTGCTGCGCGGCCGCGTCACATAGCGTCGCTCCTCTCCCCACAGACACGAGTTCGAGCCCCGTGCGTCGTCCTGGTACCGCGTGACGCACTCCTTGTTGCATCCAACACTCTTAATTGCCCTAGATGCACCTCGGATTGCACCGCCCGCGCTTTATTTATATATTTTATAATTGTTTACATCATTTTCCCCGTATGTTTCACATTGGAGTTATACAATTTGATCGTCCTCTAAATGACTGACACAAATGACACATTTCCAGCGATCTTCCGCGAATAAAAACAACAAGAACCGCGAGCTCGATGAGTGACGTCACTTTGGCCGGATCCGTCTCGCGGTTAGAGGGGGGGGGGGGGGGGGAGAGTCACGATCACTTAGAGACAAGGCTAATCAAAACACTGGGGAGCGGGGGAGGGGAGACGACGGCTTAAAAAAGAAGTTGCATCAAAACACAATGTTTCGCGAGCGAGTCTCGCGGAGTTGCGCGCGCACCCGCCCCGTGTTGGCGGCGATCCCGTATCCAAGCACGTGACATGACGTCACAGAAAGAAGAGGTTGATGCGTTGGTGTCGCCGCTAACGGTGAAGTATCTCTCCTAGCTGTCACACTCTCACATGCCCGTCGACGTCCGTCGAGCTCGCATGGGACGCAGACGACGCTACGGCCGACGGCATGGCAGCTCACCAGTGGTACCAACCCCAACATGCTGACAATAACTATGAGAAGAGCAGAGGAACCACCGGCCGAGGAAGAACGTAGTGACGAGTTCGTCGACATCCTCCAAGTGCAACAGATCCTGTTGGACAGTGCGGCGACGGGCCACCCGAGGACTAGGCCGAGTGTCAATGTGAACTTACCGGGGCGGATGTTTCTGGACGGCTACGGCCATCCCCCGGCGTATTTCTACAACAGTTATGCGCATCAGCAGCAGCCGGGATCGAGTGTCGAGGATTTGTTCTCACTCTGGTTCGGATCCACTGCAGCAGGTAGGTCGGTCACGTGAGAGACCACGTGTGACAGTGGTGCCAACGTGTGAGGTGTTGTGGTACCAACAGTGAAATGTGTTTTAATATTAATTCGTCGTTACGCGTTGTGAATGGTTTCGAGGCGCGTAAACGTATTTGTAAGATCATTTATATAATTCCGAGATAATGAGTTAAAGTGAAAGTCTAATGCGAAGTCGATGTATGAGTTCTTTTCAAGAGTATGTTTGTTGACTTTTACCTCGAGTGTCTGATTCAGTGAGAATGTCCGTATGAGATGTGTTTTTCTCCGCCGCTGAGTCGACGCGGTTCTCGCAATTCCACCGGCTTTATGATTCACGAGAGGGAATCACTTTTACAACATCGCGAATTCCACTGTGAGTTGAGGAAACGCATTTTACAAGACGGACGTTTGAACAGTTTGATAGTTGGGATAAATAGTTTTGGGGGAGATTTTTCTTTGACACCCGAGACACCGAGACGATTTTTTTACTGGACTACCCCTTCATAATTTGGATTTGAACGAGATATTCTTTAAAGTGTTCGGGAGTTAGGCTGCAAACACACGGGGCGTTTTTTTCATGCCCAGTCGCGCGGTTTTTCGCCCCGGGCGTGGGGAGTTTTACACGCGCGTCTTTTGAGAGTCCCGTGTGTTCGCTCCCTTAAGACTCAATGGACTCGACGCCTATCTGCTCGGCGTCTCGCCGGCGTGCGAACGCTTCGGCAAACGCCCCGTGTGTTTGCAGCCTTATTAATCTCTAAACATGAATTATCAAGATTATGGCGTTCCGTTGAAGATAGAAATATTGTTGAAGTGTCAATTGTTCATAATTTCGACTTTTTTTTAAACAAAATGTATTCGTTAAACTCGTAAATGATTTCAAACTTTGTTATTCACTGAAATTAAAATTCAGCGCGAAATATGCTACTGATGGAAATATCTCATAATATCTAGGCGACCAATCTTAAAAACAAAACGGTGTCACAACAATCAGTTGATACTCAACAACTTTGTACGAGATGAAGACAATATTGATTGTGACGTCAACCACTAGAGGGCAGATCTGTTGTCCAACACCTCATGAAATCAGCGTTATATGTGCCAAATATGCCGCTTCAACTGCGTAACCGACTCTTGTGACAAGAGTGTATCTGAGAGAATGTTTACCTCCTGCTCCTGCAGCCTGGATGCTGGGATTGTATCTGCAAAGCAATTAGCAATTACACCGGCAATATGTCCGACACAGCAATCGCATTACTTCCATCACTTGTATTTGCATTGCAATGAGGTGGCGAGTATTTCTGCGCGGTGACGTCACAGTATAACTAGAAGTCATCTTTATTATGAGTTATTATTTACTCGTTACTCATAAAAGAGTATGAAAATTCGTTTTCACGTAAAATTAAGATTTGAATCGTAAAATCTGTCAGGATTGATTCTTGTGAACTAACTTCTGCATCAGATTAACAGAACTATTGAAGTATCAGAAGTATCATGGCCGACATTTGTATTTAATATCATTGAGTGACTGTTTTAAGTATAAACTATATCTAGTTGGTCTTGACATACACTTTGAGTACACCTTTGTTATGGTACGGTTTAGTGGTACTGTGTTATGGTACTGTGTTATGGTACTGTGTTATGGTACTGTGTAATCTGTATGGTGGCGACACCGAAATACACAATGTTTCCTCAAATTTGCTTAGACAATTTCAAGTCCGTGTGAAGTATCGACGCTTCCAATAATACAGAGCCACTTCTTAAAGAAGACACAATGTTAAATATGTCCCTTTAATATTGATTTTCCAGCCGGTTTCACGTCGGACACATTTCGCGCCAAATCTGCTTGTAAAATGTTTAGGTACATTATTATTTTCACGTTTTTCGTTCGACTATTCGTGATATATTATTACATCTGCGTCAATATACACAACTTATTGGAACCACGACCAAATTCATTTGTATATAGTCAACAACGGCCATATTGGAAATGAGCGATGTTGTTGAGTGCGTGCAACAAGTTGCCGAGCTTCGAACCCCGCCCGCTGTCACGCAGCAGTGTGAAGACAGATCCTTGTCCTGTCTCGAGACAACATCGGTCTACGCGGGGATGACTCCGCGTTTGTCAATGAAAGAGACAAGACACAGTTTCACTTCCTTCGTCTTTCGGTCGCACGGGAATTGAAAACTTGCACCTCATCTAACAAGCTAGAACAAAATAACAGTTCACACAAAATGACAATCGTTTTTCAAGTTATTTTCGCTAATTTTTCACGTATCTAATTGGCTAATTTCCAGAAACTAAACTCAGGAGGGAAAACTACCAGTAATAGGTGCATCGAGGTTGTTTCATGCAATTGGGCTGCGTTTAATAGGGATTTAATTCGTTTAATCGCTTAGAAGTCTCGCGTCTTTCTGTTTATTTGTATCGATGTACTCAAACAAGCTAAATGCGAATTGCTGTTAGAGGAAACATTAATTTCTTGTTCTACAAGCAGGTTCGTAGAAAAGCTCATTAAGCTCGTTAAAGTAGTTATGCTCGAACGCTGGAGTCGATAAATTGAAATAGTTGATAGTTTATAAATACCTGGAAGCCTGGATCAAACTTTGTAAGCTTTTTATAAATGTCATATTCGAATCTCTGTAGGTCATATCGAGGTGTAAAGCTGATTTCTAATGTACAAAGTAACGCAATTCCCACAAACGTAAAAGTAATAGTCCTACAAAATGTTGAGTTATCTTTCTGACGTTTCATTCATTCATTTTACCGGCTGTCTTAGCCAATGAGCGTGGAGGGATAGAAATCAACCAATCAAATCAGAACTTCGCGTAAAAGTTTAAACGGCGGATCCTGATCGTGAAATTGCGAGCATTCCTTCTAAAGACAGACATAATGAGAGAGATTAGTCTTAACTCTTGTCGACTCTCTTGATTATCTCTCAGATGATCAACCACACATTATGTTACAGGATCTATCCTTTAAAAGAAAATTTACATAAATTAATTCTCAATGCGTTTCACCAACGCCCACATAATTCATTTCGTTAGGTTTCCTATGTGCTCTCTATAGTTCGTCGTCGTCGTTTTTCAACCAATGAGGTTTGGGTGGAGTTCACAATAATTATTAGTACTTCTGAACACATCCATATATAGCCTTACATAATATATATCCCCACACACACAGGCATATTCAAGTTTACTCCAGTGCACGTAAGAGTTCTACCAACGCTCTTGCTACGTCATCACAAGACTACACCCATGAACCGGTCCATGGAAGACGTTTCACCCTTCCAAGTCGATTCCAACCCACACGGCCGCTGTGTCCCATCCACTGACCAGCAAACCTGTTCCACTCATTCTTATGCAATTATGACGAGACGGACATTTAATTTGATTGCATACATTTTGAAATGTGTTTATTTTATTTTTGTTGTAGTAGGTATACTTTCTTGGGAGTTTTAATGATTATTACATAATGATTAAATGGGACATTATTATGAAAGAGAACGGAAGTCATAAACAGTCATCTAGAGATTATTTTTATTTTGCTGAATTAATTCTGGACATAGTTATAAATTATCAAGCCAACTGACTGGGGTTTCAAGGTAGAGCGTAATGGCTGGAGCAGTTTACTCCGCTAATGCGATCATTTCGTCTAATTTATAGCTTGGTGGATCTCAAAGAAAATAGTTTGGCATTCGGTTGACGCGTTGGTCTCCTCACCTGGCTGGGAGTGAAGTCAAAGAGCTGCATCTCGATGAGCGATGTGATGAGAGCGTTGAAGCAGAACTCAGTGAGGAGTCGCCTCAAAGATATCACGCGCAGGCGAGAACTGTCACATTTCTAGCAGTCAAGTGCTACATTGTGGCAGAGGCAATCGATCAAATCATTCACTTTTCATTTACTTCCAAATCAATTCGTATAGAAAGTATTTTCCTCTCGATGATAATAGATACCTTATGGGTTTCTGATGTCTCTGAATGAATGAAAATCTGTTTGTGCGGAGCAAGTATAGCTAATCACAGGACTTGCACTTGGTCCGGAGCTCGATCCTCCCGACCATCCTTCTTGACAGATGCGAGACTAATAGGCCACAACGCCTCGCTCTCATTTGTCGCCATTAGCTTATAGTTGAAGAACAGTGCGACGTTAAGCACCACTGAAATATATTTGTAAATTTCATGACACTGTGAGACTGCTGTCCGTATTTGATGTCTGTTGGTGGAGGTGCCACGCGTGGTGGAGGTGCCCGTCCCAAGTGCCACCCTCCCCAAGGCTAGTGCCACCCTCCCCATGGCTAGTGCCACCCTCCCCACGGCTAGTGCCACCCTCCCCATGACTACTGCCACCCTCCCCATGGCTACTGCCAGCCACCCCATGGCTACTGCCAGCCTCCCTATGGCTAGTGCCAGCCTCCCCATGGCTACTGCCAGCCACCACCACGTGACGCGTGAATGTCGGCGCGAGGATTACAGGGACGTAATCTATGATTGGTTTATGGTGATTAATCCCGTGTGGAATGCGTGTCTTGTCCGATGTAATCCTTCACACTTCGACTCGAGTCAGGTTTCTTGCCCAAACATCAGGTGAAGTGAGGCGATGAGACGAGCAAGTCACGTGGGACGTGGATTAATGTAGACGTTTAGAACGCGTTGTTATGAGGGAACGCAAAACTTAACTTAGGTATAACACTTTATTATTCTGCTAAAATCTAATTTTCCGCGTTTTGTGTAGGTACATAATTATTTATAGCCTATTTGTTGCGGGCTTCGTACCGAACAATTTTGATATGTTTTCTTTTATTAATGGAATATAAGAAAATTACATTTAAACTTCAAATTTAACCTCTGACACACAAGCTCTATTCAAAGCTTGACAATGTGAACAAATGATTAAAATAATAATATTGAACATTCTAAAAAGGAATTATCTGCTAATACGTATTTCTTTTGATTTAATAATAAAAACACATGTTAAATGAAAGATATCTTTCATTTATCTTTCATTTAACATAGTACGTATTAGCAGATAGCAATTTTTGTGAATCCAGCCCCGATAGGCATTTTTATACTCACAATTAATATGAAAAATAAAATTTTTAAATGAAAATACGAACTTATTAAACAATGTTTACAAAATCAACACTTATGATTGTACGAATGTGAGTAGGAGTATCAATAATGTTATATTTCAAACTATTTCATGATAACTTGAGCAAATATTTAGATAGTACGAATTAGCAAATAAGTTAGGTAAATAAAACTGAGATCATCTAACATCCAATTTGTTATATCCAACGGTTATACTTTATAATAAAAATGATCGTAATATTATTAAAAACTCAATAAAGGTTACGAGGAGGGATCGAAGTATCTCTGTCCTCAAGTTAAAATAATAGTTATTAGCTATAGGTATTCGTTTGTATTGAGATTAGCAAGTCGTCAGTGTTGACTTTTACTCGGAACAATAATATAATATTATGTTAACAATGAAAACCTATTGCAGATTCTTCATAATCAAGAATCTACAAATCTTAAAGGAAAACGCATGGGAAATGTTTGAAAAGCCGCTTTCCACGTTGAGTTCCTCTGGTCTCCGCCAGATCGCAGGGCTGCGTCAAGATGGCCGCCGTCAGGGGGTGAAAGTCAGGGGGGGGGGAGTGTGTGGATCGAAAGCATGAATGAATCCACGGGTGACGTCACAATACGTGCCGGGTTGAGCTGTGGAGGGGGTAAAGGTCGGGGGAGGGGATCATTCAAGCACACACCAATCTTATCGAACATGATAATGCACACACAGATTATAAATCTACCTATGTTTATTTAGATATGACGTAGTCACGAATAGATCGGCGAGTTACATGAGCATGTCAATCCTCACTGATTATGCTAATTATGTTATTAATAACGAATTTAGTTCCAATTATTTGTTAAATTGTTCTCCGGTTCTCATAACGGATATTATCAACCATCAGGGAAGGTCTCTATGGATGTTCAGATAAAATGTATAAAATAGAATGATTTTGCTCGTGAACTCTGGTAATTTTACTAATTTTCATCGTTATTTCTTAAAAGTGAAAGTGAAAGTAAATATCATGAGGATTTTGAAGTGTCATGGCGGAATGAAACGTCGAGCTTGTGACAAAGTACTTTTGTTTTCTTACGGACAGATTTTCAATGCTAACAGTTGATTAAGACGATGGCAGCCTGGAATGATGACTTTAGCAGTCCGTTAGTTAATCAATACTTTAACAAAAATGTTTGTTTTAACAAAACAGGAACAGATGGAAAAGAGGAAATATTTTTAACGTCACAATTTGCGATGATTCAAGAAATTCGTAGAATTGAAATAAAATAATCAAAGTTATAGTTTTCGAAATTACAGCTCTTAGGAAATCTAAACATCAATTAATTTGTTATTTTTATACTTGGGGAAATTTACTTCCAACTTTTTGTGTGTGTTTAGATTTAGTACTTATTTTATCTCAAGTATTTGTACTTGAATGTTTGCTCTGTAGATTGAGGGCTTCCCCCTGTAATAGTGTTCCAACTAGCTTGTTCTCGGGCTGTTCCACGGAACAATGCTGTTCTATTGGTGCCACTATAAACACAGTCACATTCCTGCGCCTCTGCCGACCACTCATATGGATATTGGCTCCAAAACACCCACGATTATTCAGTGGCAGTTTTTAGACTCGGTTCTCTAAATTTAGTACTCGTGTTGTCCGCGTTCCAAATGCTAATTCCAACGTGGTGGAGTCACGCCGCGTTTCTGGCAGCGCCTCATCGCATCATCCCGAGATGTTTGTTTATTACATAACGTGACGTCACGGCTGACTCGCGAGCCGTCTTTAGAGACTCCGTGCCGGCCATAGAGGGTGCATTCCATTCCATTTCACGTTCAGAGGCGGGGTACTGTACGTTCAATGCGGGAACTCGAGATTCAGGGTATATTATTTGCTGAAACTCCAGATTGAGGATTTCTATGCCGGAATTAGAGATTCAGGGTATACATTCTATGCTGTAACTCTATAGATTCAGGTTCTTTGCTGGAGGAACTCTAGATTGAGGGTATGTTTTATGTCGGAACTTTAGATTCAGGGTATATTCTATATGTCGGAACTTTAGATTCAGGGTATATTCTATATGCCGGAACTTTAGATTCAGGGTATATTCTATGCCCGAACTTTAGATTCAGGGTACATTCTATGCCGGAACTCTAGATTCAGGGTACATTATGCTGGAACTCAAGGATTGGAGTTCAGATCTATGAAAATCTCTACTTCAGGCAACACGCCGGTTATCGTTAGGATTGTTAAGCGCCTCCGTCACCATGGCAACCGTTGAGCGTTGACGGCCTCGTGTCCGCGCCGTGCGCACGCCACACCACGCCACGGCACGGCACGGCACGGGACGGCACGGGACGGCACGGCACGGCATGCGAGTCTGACGTCACGGATTCGCGGCACACGTCGCCGCCATATAAGGCGCAGACGAGCGTTGCCACACTCCTGCAGTGATCGGCGTCCTCGAGGGCGATGAAAGTGACTTGCTGCTCTGTGGGTGTCGAAGTTGTCCGCCATTGACAGGTCGTCTTGAGCAACGCGGGCACCCGCCTCTCCGTGTCGCGTGCTCGCTGCTCGGATATATGCAGTCGGTTACGTCATCTTGACGTCATAATTACGTTCTGCCGCGCGCGAGAGAGGGGAAACCCGTCCGAGGAGTGGGGCGCGACGCTCGCGATTGGCTCGACTCCCCGATTGCGACTCCAAATATGGGACAGCCGCTTCATTCATAAAAGTGTTGCGCGTTGCGCGCCGCGCGCAGTTAGCTCGAGACCACGGAGGCGTTCGGTTCGTGTCGCTCTCGACCAACCTTGACCCGGGCTGTACAGCCCACACTCTTCACCTCGACGCATTGTTATCAACCTGTCAGAAACTGACGGCTACCGGGTGCGTGTTCTGGTTCCCCCTCCTCCCCACCCCCGCCTCCTCCTGGACCTGTCACCTGTTCACCTCATCCACCCCACTCCCGTCGGCGTCTGGCGACGACCAGGAGCTCGCCGCGATCACAGGGATCACGATCATCGAGGACGAGGACTCCAATTCCCTCGCCGCGCAGACGTTTACGTGCGTCAGTCCGTTAGAAGTGTGCGGTGCCGCGAGCTCCAGCTCATCCGATTCTCTTCCATCAGGCGCAGCGACAGCGAGTGCGGCGCCTCCGTCGACGTCGACCATGATCATGGACGGTCTGGACACGCTGACCCCTCAGCAACATCATCCCTACCTTCTCACTGAGTCGGCGGCTGCGGCGGCTGCGGCGGCTCAGCACTTCAACGTGCTCAGCTTCGACACCTGTCTCTACAAGGAGTCCGGCGTGCGATTGACGGGGCCGACGAGTCCGACGCCGACGGCGCCGAGCGAGGACGTCGGCGAGGCGGCCGCCCCCGAGGCGCAGCCGGGAGATCTCAACACGCCCGTCACGACTTCGGGCGATATTCCTTCCTTCTTCGGCCCGTCGACTGTCGTTGAACCTCCGCCTATCACAGGTAAGCGTCCATCACACATGTTGTCAATGCGCATGCGTCAACCCTTGCCGCCAAAACACTCGACTCGAACACCCGCGTCATTCGATTTTATTTTGTGTTATTTATTATATAAAAATTAAATTTAAATTGAACTATCGTCGGTATTTCCGCGTCCACGAATGATGATGACGATGACGGAGAAAGGGGAGGTATAGCATTGGAACTATCCCAGCATCTGAACACGGATGTGCGTCCCCCGGGTTGCCTATATTCAGGGTCACATGTGGGATAACATCAACAATCAATATCATCAATGAACAGATGCCACATGTGGTTCTTCATGGGTCCATGCACTTGCGTTTTCATTCATTTCACGCTCTGATCTTTATATCTACTTCGTTATTATTTTAGTTCATTTTTAATTTTAAATTTTTAGATTTTCTTGTTAAATTAATTTTTTAATTGTTATTTGGGTATTTATTTCTCAGTTTTCATTTTTTAATTTAAATGTTATTGTTTAACGTCGCACTGTTCTGCAACTAAGCTAAAGGCAACTCACGAATGATTATGATGGAGATCGTAAGGAATAGTGGGGAACCTTCCCCTCATTTGCCTCGCACTTGAGAACCACATGCTGCCTGAGCCAGCTTGCTCCGTGTGATGAGAATCTCTGTCGCAAGTATTTGTCAGCGACACTCCCTCCCTATTGTTGATCTCAGCTGTTTGTTTTATTCTTCATGATCCTCTTGGGATTCTGACATCTCTGTTCAAACAACACGCGATTTACTTGAAGTTGAAACCATGCTCGATCAGCCACATCAGCCCAGCATTCATATCAAACTTTTACACCGACTTGACGTTCGGTTCCGATATTCATTTTGTCGAAACATTTTTATAAATTCTCTTCGTGCCTATTGATAAAGCTCAATGATCAATGTAAACATTTTGTTCGTTCATTTCGATTGTAGCGTTGAATCGCATGCATTCTTCATGAAGGTATGCCTTCTATTACTATAAATGACAATTACGTCAGCGTCAGTAAAACGATCAACAGTCCTTGTACGTGAACTAAACAAAGTGTCATGCAGTGAAACAATCGTGTTTCGGCTCCACACATGGCCAGCTGGAGAGGTGTTGAGTGATGACCTTGAACCTGTGAGATCGATGTCAACAAGTGTGCAGCGGGATGCGTCTCGCCCCTGTGGTCCATGGACTCGGCCGTGGTGTCGATCAATATCCCCCCCCCCCACCTCCCACCCCCCGGCCCAGCGCACTGTCATCTACATGCCCTCGTACACTGACAATGGGTGATTTTCTGATCATAAAATATTCAAAATTGTATACTAAACTCCATTCACTAAAATTGACAAGTAAATGAATGCAAATATCGCCCAAGCCAAGTATACAATTTTAGCAGACTCGTCTTATTATAATTTTAAATTGTATTATATAATTTGTGACCATTTAAATTCATATTCACAGTGTACCAAAAGATAAGCTTCCCTAAGCATAATCAATAATGTTAGTATTTTCTAGTTGCCAACCTTACCTGTAACAATATTGTATTCCGGAGGCCCGGGTTCGATTCCCGCGGCCGTCCTTCCTGACTTTTTGTGGTATTCCCTCAGTCGACAGGCAAATGCTGGGAAGGGACCCTACTAATAGGCCACGACCGCCTCCTTCCCAGTTTCCAACCTTACCGAATCTTCACCATCATCTCCCAATCATCATCATAATCATTCATCCGTCGCCATTTGCCTCGCTGCAGAACAGTGCGACGTTGACAAAAACAAAATATACTAATTTAAATGCAATTTTAATTTTATATATTAATATTGTATTTTTTGTAGCCATCACTTTGTTATCCCACTTGATTTTTTAAAAGATACGAGATTTGCGCGAAGAAACCTATTTCTTGGTGTTGTTTTTCTCACGGATCATTTTTGCAAAGCTTCTCTGAACTTCAGTGGTCAGATCTCGTATCAAGTAGTTAAACAATAACAATCAAGTTATTAGTGATCTTCGTGAACCTGTCCTGGACCTGGTCCTGCTAATCGATGCTGCTTCGTATCCAAGCGAGAGCAGAAAAGAACTGACAGTCTCCCGTTTGGTCTCCCTCGGAATGTGGCATTTGAGGAAAGTATCGTAATAACTATTAAGCCACATGTTGTCATACATGTTGTGCAGATGTCCACCACGTACAATGTAAACATGCAAGACTCGGGCTCGAATGCGTGCACGAAGTGTTGGCTGGCCGGCTTCATGATTGTTCATCAACTAAATGACATCACCTAACCTATGACTTCATCCCCCCTCCTGGCGGTTCGTTGCGCTTGCCCTTCACTCTGAAGGACACCACTTCGAGCTCCGACTGCGGTATCGGTCAGTCTCAGAAGCGGCGTTGCCAAATGTTGCATTCGAAATGCATCAGAACTGCAGTTCACTCGTTGCATGAACTGAGACGTGAGATTAGGAGAACTCGAATCATTCGTATAAATGATTTAAACAAAGCGGGAGAAATGTAATAAGTATATTAAGTAATTTCATTTCAGGCAGTAAATTTTACATAATGTGTATTTTTAAATTTTTTTATAACAACAATCGAAGCATGACACAAATCACAAAAGGGAAGTCGCATTACTTTTTCACTGTAAATTTGTTATAGGTGTTAATAACAAACAAACATTACTCGAAAATATTAAAAATTTCATTCATCAATATCAAATTAAAGTTTCATGTGACATTTTGGCGGGAAAGACGAGGTGTGGTGTATGACTGGATTATGATGTAATTTCTAAGTCCACAACAATGTGTTACCATGGTGAAGGTTTTGTTGCCATGGCAATTTACTTATTTATGACGTCAATGTCAATATTACTGTTTTTGTTTTAAAACAAGGTTAATATATTTTAAAACCCAGTGATTTCTATCAATTTTCCTAAATAAAATACACGAAAACAACAAAAATAGCATATCTGAGTGCAAGCATATCCCAACTACCACAGTTGAACAGTTCTTGCATCTAATTGGGAGATCGAGTTACCTACCTGGCAGAAACTATCAGTCACGTTGTGCAGTCGAGTCACATTCACGATGACGTCATTCTCCTCCAGACTGGGATCGAACCGGGACGCCCAGGTCGTCAACCCGGCGCTGACGTCCCGACGGCGCCATGCAAAAAGTTGAGCGGAAAAAACAGAAAATCGTTGACGGATTTCTTTTGCGCTCCAATACAGGATGTTGGAGCGTTTCAGACGCATTGTACCTCGAACCATGGGAAGCGCTTTGAACAGACCTTTGTCATGATGCATTGCTGTAGAGGTGCTGAGTTGTAGACCGGAATGGAAGAAATATACAATTATTAATACTAATTTATCAGCAATGCGAATTGATTTCACGAAATTTCAGAACTAAAAGTGTTTTTACAAAGTTTTGCTTGGCCTTCTTTTTAGATCTTAATCCATTTAGGTGTGGAGGAGCTTTTTTTTGTAAAGATGTAGTTGATTATTTTGATTTCTGCGTCAAATTTCGTCTTGATCAGAGAAACAATCTGAACTTGGCATCGGGCAAAAAGTGTTACAAACAGGCGATAACATTTCAATCATATTCGTATCTTCAGCATTGATTTCTTTGGACGGCACAAGTTGGCTCAGACAGTTGCACTCTGAGGTCCTGGGATCGATTCTCACTGACTGAAGATTTCTTAGCTTCCCTCAGTCGAAAGGTAAATGCTGGGCTCACGTTGCCTACTGTCCTTGCTGTCCCATACTTCCTAGTTATCTCCATACAGGCTTTCATCGTGGGGGGGGGGGGGGGGGGGGGTGAATCAAACAACCCCCAGTTGTTACCCTGTAGGTCGCTTTTATAGAATTTAAACCATTTAAAATCCCCCTCCCCCTTTCCCCCTGACCTGTCATCACATCATCACCAAAACCATTAGCCTGGCTGCAGAGCATCGACTGACAACAAGTGAATGTCGGTTTGGTTTGAGTTCTGATCTGAGAATGGCATGCTCTCCCATCACTGAGCATTATATTGTGTGCAGCGGACCTCGTGCTGGACTTTTTCTCCCGACGCGAACGGAAGTCGGAGAATGATAACGGTCACGTGACGCTCTCTTGTCATCGCCGAATAATCACCCGATTCCCATTTAAAACTCGTCCCAGAGAATTAGAACGTTTAGAACGAGGTTTAATTAGGGTCTGGATGATGGGAATCCACGAGCAAATGCGATTGACTCATTTGTTAACGATCAACGGCTGTCGTTGTCTGCAAGAGCTGCGTTAAAGTTTTATTTGATTGAATTCGTTGTCACGGAGAAAGCGAAAGTTAGTTAGAAATACAAGTTGTAATACCATCGTTGATCACCGAGCCATTGCGTTTAATTTAGGGCGAGTCTGTTAAGTTAACTCTGTTAAGTTTAAACGGTAATTCAACAAATGTCATTGGTTGTTGCCTATGGCAAACTCCTAATCATCTGCAGAGTATTGAAAAACTGGCCAATGAAAGCAGAGTTGTTTGCTGTGTACAAATGGGTCAAATATTTCTAAAAATGTTAATGTAGGTTCTTTAAAGTTCTCGACTGATTTGGCGGGCTGAAAGTGTGTACAATCTGATAAAAAGTGGTTCCAATAACAGTACCAGTTTTGAGCCTGATCGACAAAACGGTTCATTTTCGATTTCAACCACTCGGCGGATTTTGCTCAAAAGCTAAACATGTGACCGCTGGTATGGCATTAGTGTGTGTGCCAAATTTCAACTCGATTGGTTGATCGGTGTGACCTGGGCAGTGCAGGCAAGCAAGTAGAGGGAGTATTACAGTAATAGTACAAGCATCTTGAAGCTCGCTGAAAAAACGAGACGATTTCCTCAAATATCTGCAGCTTTTTGTTGCAATTTGGAATTCTCTGATAACGCTTAATCTGTTAGTCCATATCTGATGAGATAATACCGCTATTCAAAGTCTATGCTGTGTTGATAACATAACTCCGATAACGATCGGTTTGTTTTGGTAGTAACTCAATAGGTCGGTTAAGTGACATGTACCACTCATTGAGTGCTCATTGAGTGACACTCAAGCAGTTTGACCAGAGCTCCGTACACATAAGTGTAATCGATGTCACTTGGAAGAAGGAGAACACTTCTGAGGAGAATTACATTTAAACTCTGGAACTTTGGATGACCTAAATTCATTTATGATGTAAATTATGTTTTTTTTGCAATACATAGTTGAATGGTTTCTTTATTCAGGGAACCTATTCAGAGTCGAATTACATAATATAAAAATCAGTGGTTTTCGTCAAATCTACAAATTAAAATTAAATTTTGACAAATAGGTAGTATTTACTTTTTGAAAATTCTAAAAACTTAACTTCGAGCGTTGATCGTTCTGGTAGTGAATAGGAGAAGTCGATGTGGAAGATGAAGGACATAACAGGAAGACAGGAGACTGATGTGTCTGTGCGTTTGCTTGCAGGATCTCTGGACCCCGAGGAGCTGTCCCTGGACCCCGTGGGCAGCCCTGCGCGTCACAGCCCTGCGCAGCTGACCGAACTGAAACACGAGCGCAGCGCGGGCAGCAGTCCTGCGCCCGCCGAGGAGGACTCCACCGCCAGCAGCGTCAGCATGTACCCCAACAGCAACCCCGGCCACGTGGCGCCCTCCCACGCCAAGGTCAACTACACGGGCGTCTTCACGACCAACTCCAACAGCGCGTCGACGCCCAGCGGTCAGCCCTGGCCGCACCTCCACAGTCCCTCGTCTCAGCACTCGCAGAAGACGATGATGAACCCGTCGTTCAGCATGATGATGCAACAGGATCAGGCGTCGCCGCAGCAACAGCCGCAGCAGAACTACTCCGCGACGCCCAGCCCCTCCACGCACTACGACGACCGGTCGACGCATCACCACCAAGATCTCCTCGGGCTGAACATGGAGATGGCATTGAAGCAGCCGCCCAGCTACTCGAGCTGCAGCGGCGGCTCCGTGACGCCGTCCAGCCTCACGCTGGAGGTGCAACAACAACAGGACATGGTGTATACTCGTGTGGGACAGTCGTTGATCGCGCCGACAGCGAAGTATCAGTGGTTAGACTCTCACGTGCAAGTGAACACAGACTATAATGTGGCGGGCAACCAGGTTGTCCCCAAGCAGGAGCCGTTCTCCGGGTGCAGCGAGACGAGTCTGCAGCACCAGGGCGGCGCGACGTCCTCGTCGTCCACCGGACAGAACTTCCCCGTGCAGCTGGCCGAGTACAACCCGTCCACGAGCAAGGGCCACGAGATCTTGTCCCAGGTGTACCAACAGTCCCCCCTCCCGCTGAAGCTCGTCCCCGTGAAGCCGAGGAAGTACCCGAACCGGCCGAGCAAGACGCCGGTGCACGAGCGTCCCTACGCGTGTCCCGTGGAGCACTGCGACCGCCGGTTCTCCCGCTCCGACGAGCTCACCAGGCACATCCGCATCCACACGGGCCAGAAGCCGTTCCAGTGTCGCATCTGCATGCGTTCCTTCTCGCGCTCCGACCATCTCACCACGCACATCCGCACGCATACCGGCGAGAAGCCCTTCTCGTGCGACGTGTGCGGGAGGAAGTTCGCACGGAGCGACGAGAAGAAGCGACACGCCAAGGTGCACCTCAAGCAGCGGATGAAGAAGGAGAGCAAGATGGCGGCGACGACACAGCAGCAGCAGCAACAGCCTCAGCACTTGCCTCTGCACCATCATCATCACCACCATCACCAGCAGGGCGCGACGAGCGGGCTCCAGCAGCACACTGTTACCTCCGACGACAGCCTCACCATGCCTGTCTCCACGACGCCGTTGTGAGCTCGCGTCACATAGACTTGAACGACATTTCCTAGAGGTTGTTCGTTGTTTGTTTGTTTGTTTGTTTGTTTGTTTGTTTGTTCTCTTTCAAGTTTCATTGTTGTCAATTTGAAGAGGTTACTATATGTTCATGTTAAGTGTGCACGAGTATTGTTGCTGTTAACTAAGATAATGAACGGGATTTTATTTTATTCTAAAAGAGATTTATGATGAGGAGTGAAGAAAGTAATTTGACAGAAAGAGTTGACTGTATTTTGGAAGTAGCTTGACAGCGTTTGGTTTCATAGCCAGCTCTCTTATGGCGCACAATTCGCCCGAAACAAAAGTCCTATTTTTATAATGTATTTAAAACGTTTGTTTCTCCAAACGAATTGGGAACTAAAACTTTGCTTGCATTGAGTTAAACTGCTGGCCAGTCGAATGGCGTTTAACATAGTGACAAAATAACAAAATAGCTTTAATTATGTAATTAATTAATTTAATTAATTAAGGAAGAATAACTTAAGCAGTGCAATTTTCACGAGAAGCGTTGTTGCCAAATATACAGAACACATTTTGAACTGCACACATTCCGTATTTATAGACTATGAAATACTTTTTTTTGTTTTATATCAAGTTGATTAGACTTAGGAGCGAATTTTCTAAATTTTACCAATTGTTTTAGAGGAGTGAAATCTAGTTGGTTGAACACGACGCAAACTATCTTTCTGAATCACGCAAATCGATGATTTGCCGATGAAAAAACCCCGAGTCTGCCGGGAATTTGCCTTATTCTATCCAGACGTAATCCAGTGACTTTAGCACCCCCCTCATGTTCTGCCCCCACCCCGTGCTCGCTGTACTGGTGCTAAACCCACTGGGTATCTCCGTTCAAATCTACTTTCAAACTAATCGAAGCCTTGCATGCTCTCAATTAAGATGGAAACGGTGGAAATGTACCACAGGGAAAAGAAATGTACAAATTTTAGGCCTAAAAACTTGCAACTGGTTGAGCGACGGATTGTGTCGACTTAGTACCTACACACTGCGTTGAAATGTACATAAAACGTAACAATTAATTCTTGTAAATTATTACATTCATAGTACATTTTGTGCATTTAAAAAAATATTAATATATTAAAATATTATAATGATGTTGACTTGACTTTCTGCCGTTGTTATACCTCCGATGTTTCAAATTGGACCCTAGACCATATGTTATATGTTGTACGAACATGTATAAGTATATTTCATATTTTTCAACATTTTTGTACTGTATTCGCCAGAGATATTGGGAAAATGAATCCATATACATTTAGACTCAAATAGGGAAAATTTATCGAACAGAATGTATTTATAATGACAATTATTTCGAGTATTTTAAGCTTCAATCAAAGAAAAGGATTCGTGTGTTCCTGAGATGTCTGATTTGTCCAGGAAACTTCTCCTCCCCTCCCCCCCCCTACTCGTAGTTCACGTGAGGCTGTTTTATAATTCATTCGTTGTGATATTTGCAGGTGACGAATATGTACATGATGATGATGTAACTATTATACATAGTATGAAAGAAACTCACTCAAAACATTATTTATTTGTAAATTGTTTCTCTCGGAACTAAAACAGTGTTTTCAAAGTAAAAGTTGGTGTTTTAAAAATAAATGGCTGTAATCTATTATTATAATAATGATAAAAAGTCTATAACATAATTTTAAGCAATGAGGAGAAATACATAAAATGCTAAATTATATTCGGAAGTTTTCAATTGACTTTGAAGCTCTGTTCACAATGAAACTCAGGACGCTATCTTGAGACGTAATCTCTGAAACATACACAAGAAGTTTGCGGCAAAGAGTGGCCATTGTGGACCGAGCTTGACCAGTAAACAAGTCATCAAAACCCACTCCCAGTCCGATCCATACATGAATACAAGTTGCAATATAAGTCTTGAACATTAAATTTTAAAATTAATTGATATTTTGGTACTTGTAATGTGTGAAGATTTGGAAAGCAAAAAAACGTATTAAAAAATCTAATGCCTAAAAAAATTATTAATATTTGCATTATTTATTTATTCTAGCAAAATCTCGAAATATTATTTCCATAAATTTAACTTTCTTTTTAATAAGATAGTACCAAATTTGTAACAAAATATTTTAATTTTTTAATCTAAAAGGTAACTGAAGGGTTGGTCTCAAAATAACAATAGGTATTTCATTACTTAGAACAAAGAGAAGCAACATATTATTAATTGTCAAAGAACGAGATGGTATTACCCTCAGTTGTTGTTGGAAGTTAGGTGACGAAAACACCGCCAAACTGCACTTAATTCCATCCTCATCCAAGAAGAACACGGAACAAATCTGTGTCGATATCATCTTCCTCACAAGATTCTGTCGTGTGCTCCAGCGTGGCTGCTGGAGCGTCCCACACGCATTTCATTACCCACAGATGAGCCTTATTTGGCCGCCTCGCCTCCCCACGCTCTGTGTCGTCACAGCGAGCCCCACCTCGTGCACCACCTGGCGTCGGGGACGCCGCTCAGGCGCGTACAGAGGGTCGTGCGCATCTGCAGCCGCGTCGACGACGTCCTCCAGTGCTGACAGAACCGCTGACGCCGTTCAGATGTCTCCAGATGGGACTCACAGGACCCAGCGGGTTCATTCACCTTGTTTATAAACGTCTGATTAGAGACTTCACACAACTAGAAATTCACGTTTCATTTGATGATATTCTGCTTTGGATGAAGAGACGATCTCGTGTTGTGATGAAGAAGACTCATGGTCATCGTTCAATGAAACTCGTAAAATTGTGGACCTTTTCTTTTATTAGTTTTGTGGCTCGCTGCAAGAGATGGTAAGAAAATTGAATTGCCTACAAATTGAAATAGATGTTGACACGAATGGTTTTTCATTGACATGCTAAAAAACGGGAATACATTATTATGATTATAGATTTAGTTATTAGGATGGATTAGATTATAAATTCAGTCACTAAACCACAAAGACATTATGAATAATATACTGAAGGTATCCTAGATTTCTGTCGTGTGACCACTTCCAATTGTGAAAAGTCTGCAGAAAGAAAGAACAGTGGTAAAAAGTTGTAAGGAATTTTGCTTCTGATGTGATCGGTGTAGGCACATGTGAATGTGATACATTTTCTTAATCAAGGAATCGCGTTTTGGTCATCTAGTAGGACATTTACAAATTGCTGACCACCAGAATACGCTTCATCCGATTCGCAACTAAGATTTACTGTCAATTCACAAGATTTTGCACTAGGATGGAGGTGAAGTCGTTCCTAAAAAATATATAGAATGCAGGCCCCAAATGTTTCAATCAATAATTAATAAACATTTGTTTGCAACAATACAAATGTATTTAATTGTTAATATGTGGAAAATAGGCGAGTTGTATTTAATAAAAGGTATAGGTTTATACATTAGTTGACAGGTTATGGTTGAAAGTAATTTGTAGATGTCAAAACACATTTGGCCTGGAGGAAGAATCATCACATCTTTGACTGATCTTCAAGGAGATCTAAGTCAGTAGGTACCTATAACCTAGTTAATTGTTGATAACGCGTTGATAAGCGAGCATTCGTATTATGTGAATTAATATTCGTGTGATAGTTGCTGTTCTATACAGACCTTGTTAATAGCTGCGAAGACTATACATTATTAAATATGTTAAAGGAGCAGTGACAATTTGTTGAAGAAATTTGACATAATATTTCAAAACAAGCTAAATAAGTCGATCTCTTGAAGTTTAACCAACTTGTTTTTTTTAAATTGACAAAAAAAATCCTTAATGGATTGTCAATATTCAATATTAAAAACGATTACATAATCTTGTTCCAAAACTAGACACGTGACAGCTCATATGACATTAGTGTGTGTTCAAAATTTGAGAACGTTCAGTTGAACTATTTGTCTTTCCAGCTCGTTGTCAGGTTCTTGATGATCATATTTGTCAAAGTGCTGTTCATGTTATGGAGGGACATTTCGGAAATTATAGATTTGAAAACGTTGCGCTGAAGTGTGACTAATTTTCGTGTAACCAGTTTCAGTTTAGTTTATTTCCAACGCAGAACACAACTACATAAGGAAAGTTGTACTACATGATGACACACAGAATACATAATACATGTGGATTAACGTTGCATCAGTTTATTACACCTCCTCTTGCATTGCAAATCTTGGTGGTCCATATAGAGAAGATGCTGCCAGCATTTGGTACATACACTTTGTGGAGTTAAATCAAAATCATTGGAAGAGTTTCAACAGCTCTTCGTAAGTTCAAAGTAGCTTGTTTTATGTTTCACGTATAATAAATTGTTTATTTACAGGAATCATTTTTCTGTATCACATGGATCTGAATAAACATTCGTTTACATTTGTCGGGGTTTTGCGTCCCAGAGAAGTGCCAATAAACATTTTCATTTTGTCCTTCAGCCGAGATGAAAATACCAAGTGTACAAAACTTACAAAACGTATCTTACAAAATATAGTCAACTCTCTTTACAATGTATTTTATTTACAATAAAAAGTAAACAAGAAGTAAACAATGGAAACACTTGCTTAAAATTTAGTCCATTATGTTTCATATTGACGAATCTCGTGTTGAACTATTATATCGACTACCGCCATGCAGATTGCACACTAGGCGGTAGAACAGGGTTCTGACCAGACAGCAATGTTATCAGCTACCAGAGAAATCAGGATCATCATTGTTTTGATGCGTTTAGGCATCTTGCAAGAGAACCCATAGAGAGGTAGGGAATAATAATGAATAAATGTGACCAAAGATTAGGAGCGTGGCCCATTCAGCGTCCATCTATTGTCATATTTATTCAAGACACAATATAATATGCAATATTTTTCATATGGAAAAATGATTTTACTTATTAGTTATTACTAATAGCCCTGACACATCAATCACTCCAGCCTTTTTGTGACATCACGTGCAAGAATCCTACATAACTTTGACGTCAGCTTTTGGGCTTTTCTTGAGACTTTGAAAGCTGACTCGATTTGAATAATGATTCCTTGACCACTTTTTATCACAGAAAAATAATTTGTTTTTTCTCAAGATCATAAAAATACAATACTTTTAATATTCTATATTTTTAATTCTACATCTAAAATCTTATTACGTCCACCCCAATGGTCAGTATAGTCATGATTTTGTCTGACATGAGCGTTTAGCTGCCGAACCCCGAGCGGCAAGTCGGTGCTACCAACAAACCGACGCCGCTAATAGCCGCGCAGGCAGCAGCGACGCCTGTCATGGCTGACAGAGCGTCGCTCGAACTAAATAAAGTCGCGTCTAGAGACAGGTGCCTCGACATTGTGTCTGCCAGAAGCCGCGTCATAGCATTGTGTGACGTCACAACATAGCTGCCAGATGGCACAGGACCATCACCACGTATTTAGAAACCAACAAAGATCGACTCAAATGGACATGGAAATTCTAAAATGGCCGCCGCACAGTTGCAATTTATGTTCTCTGCACCCGTTGCTGTTTTAATTATGGTGAAACCGAATATCAGTGACTTATTACTCGTGCCAGAATATGCATCATAATTGGTAACAAAACCTGTTGAATTGATCTACGTTCATTCTATAGTCTTAATTAGCGAGGTCGTAATTATCCAATTAAAGAATGAACTACTCTGTTCAAATACATCATCGTGAACCAACAATTTAGACGCCTGTAATGGGCCTTAACTTTATTATAGGTTGTATTTCATTCTGGTTTTTCTCTCCAGCATTCGTTTAAACTCTGTTAACGTTGACTTGGCCCAGAGCAAAGGTCAGCTGTTTTTAAATTGCATGAGTCCGGATGGTTCGTGTGGCCTCTGTTAAGTCTTATTGCCACTTATTTATGTGTTCCACTTATAAAAAGCGGTTGAAATACCAGCGAGTGTTGCACAAATGCAACTGCATCTTTATTACTCTCGATTGCAGATGGTGACGTCACAGTGTTTGAAACCAGTATACGTGAAGTAAGTTGGGTTTAGAGAAGTAAGTGTAACACAAAACAAGTCTATTCGTGTAGCAGAATGCAGACAAAACAAAGTTAAGCCCCGGTGTCTCTACCTTTAATTAACTTCTAACTTCAAAGCATCAACAAATAACAGAACAGCTAATTAATTGCGAATAAAACGAACTGTTCTTCAGTTGACTTTCTGGTTTGTCTTGTATCTTTATAACATATCACAAATGATTATATAACTTTACTTTCGACTTGAATTACTTTTTAGTGGTGTTTAACGTCGCACTGTACTACAACTAGGCTAATGGCGACGGATGATTGATTATGATGATGAATAGGCTAGGATAATTGGTGGGAAGGAGGCGTGTGCCAGTTTTGGAACCTTTCCATCATTTGCCTCTTGACTGGGGTAATCCAAGAAAAAGCTCAGTTGAACTTTGTTTTACTCCAAATATTATAAAGAACAAATACACAAACGACTAGAATTATTTTAATTACATGTTCAGTAATGATTTCAGGCATGTCACGGGGGGGGGGGGAGGGGGGGGGGGGGGGCTGAGCCTCCCCCCCCCCCGAGCCCAGAGACAAAACAATCTATAGAAACAAAATTCTTAAATTATGTTTTCATTAAAACGAAAAATAGGGAGCTATTTGCTGTAATTTGAGAAGTCGATCCCAGAATCGATTTTAAAATGTTTATATTCAAAAAATTGCCTTGCGGGGCAACATTTGGAGGGTTTTTTGCTTTAGTTTGTGCAGTTTAAAGCCCCAGAATCACTTTTAACTGGTTTAAATTTAAAAAAACGCCCTGCGGGGCTCGGGCTGGGTGGCTTAGCCCCCCCCCCCCCCCCCCCATGATGAAAGTAGTTTCTACGCGGACTACGTTTGGGTACACCCACCCCCTCTCCAGATTAAATTTTGCACCCCAATTTTTCATTAGCCCCCCCCCCCCCCCCCCCCCCCCCCCCCCGAATAAAATGTCTGAAATCATCACTGTAATACAATTGTATTTACAAAGAAACTGAGAGTGAATTCATGTTTTGCTACTCAGACACGTCTTCGACTTACATTCGACATTTTGGACTACATTTCCAACACATTCTACGCAAACGAACAGATTGGAAGTGGTCCAATTAGTTCAGAACTGTGGCTCAAGTCTGGATGCTGCCTTGGAACATTGTCACGTCAATTATGTGGAGTCGAGTAGAATATTTCAGGTCCGTGAACTTACTTTTCCCCCACCATGTGTCCTAAAATATAAATAATTATGTGTAGGTCCTGTCCAAAGCTTGGGGATAATTGCGTTCTGCAGCTTTCACGGAGAAAATCTCGAAAACGATAGTTTAGTTGTTATCAATAATGATTGTTATGATTATGTCGTGGACGTTTTCGGAACCATCGTGTAATGCCAATGCCAATGCCTTGTAACTGCCAATTCATTGTTATGATTGTTTGTTGCAGAAAAAGCAATAGCTTGTTTTTTGGATGATACAGTTTTAGGGAATCTTGTGGAGTGGGACCCGGGCCCTAGATGTTTCTGAAGAAAATTGTTCCAAAACATTGGCATAACCCGAGGCATAACCATAGACATTGTATAGCCTTCAAACCTTAAAAAAACACTTACATTAGGTATGTAGAATTTAAACTTGGAAAACTCTCTATATTATGTAACACGTTGATTAAGCGAACTTTCGTATACCTACCTATTGCATCCAAATTGATTGCGTTTGCAAGTTTCTCTCTACGGACCTTGTTGGAAAGAGCCGAAACGAAAAAAGTCAAAGTAGCAGTGATAAAATATCTGAAATTTCCTTCAAGAAATTTGACAAATATATCTAAACACGCATACAATGTTGGTAAAATGTCAATGATTGGTGTGGAAATTGAAAAAATACTTAAAATATTGTCCCGATGACCATGCAAAAGTTGCATCGAACGCATCGGTCAAACCACCGCCTTTTCTTTCTGTTCCCAACTGCTTGAAGAAGTCGGTGGGTTCCATTTTAATTTTCAAAGAATCACAGGACCTCGTTCAAGAACTCTTTAACGACCTCTCTATGTCCAGATTCGATTCTACTGTTTTAAACATAATTTAAAGCTTAGATTTCACAGGAATCTCTCCCAAGTGCTCGCGATGTTTTGAACCCCATGTTGGTCAACATCGCCCTCCTCGCCGTCGCGACGCCCCCGCATTCCTCACATCGCCTCCGACGTCACGCCGACGTGTGACGCGTCGCCCGGACTATTTATACACCGCCGGACCCAGGAATAGAGCGTGTCCCTAAACGTGGGTGATGACGCCGCCTCCCCTCTCGCCGGCTTGTTTATGTTTATAATTAGTATAATACCTCCGTCGAGATGATGACCATGAGATGACAGGAATAGCAGCGCGTCAGATGAGGAGGGGGGGGGGGGGGGGTTCCATTACCACATTCATCATAGCGCTGTGATCAGATGCGATCGGACAGACCAGGAGTCTGGGCAGGCGCGTAGGAACAGGTGGGCATTCCTAGTCCAGCAGGGCATGTTTTAGATTTTAGACGATTAAAAGAAGTGATTCACGTTGTCTAAAATGTTCAACAAACCCCTTGTTACCACACATGGCGGTTTTTAGAAAACATCTAGGAATTGTCAGTTAATTACATTGTCAATTTATTTGTAAGAACCTAACATGTTATTTGTAAATGTGTTTCTTTTTTCTGTAATGCATTGCAAGATTAACTGCCCCAATAGTCAATTGAAACTATGGGGGGGGGGGGGGGGGCTAGATCAATTTTTGCTACAAAATCGCTTAAAAGTATGCTAAATCGGGAACGATTGGAGACCAAACACGGCTTTTGCAGCATGTATTTCATAGATTACCTTATGGTTGTTAATTGGCATATTTTTTAAATTCAAATTATAAGGTGCCCAGCAAGAAAGGCAATAGACCGTTTTTACCAACAATCAAACAATTAATGGTGTCTTTATCAAACCATGATGATGATAACAATTCAATTCCTTATTGTTTCCAATGTTCCTAAAAAGTATCTGCAACAAGCAGAATTATCAATCGCTCTTGCACCGCCTTATTTGTTATATTTATTATTGTAGATAATTCCTCATGACATTTTACATTGTAATGAAACTGTATTTATGTCTCATGAGATTATTGAATCGCACAAAATAATTACTTTTTCTCATTATATTTGTTGAATGTAGTAATCTAGTTGTTTCCATGGTAACCACAGACCTGTCAGAATCACACTCACTTCTCGGCACCAAAACAGAGTCCGACAAGATGATTGTCGACCCGAGACTCTGGTAAATTCTCTGCTGATGAAGGAGAAACAAAATGGACTCTAGTCCAAGCTGCTGGCTATCGTCTAGATCGCTCAATACACTTACCAAATAGCATTAATCCAGGTAGAAAAGGTATTTCTACATAATACTTTTGTTCAGAATTGTGTCCCATTGTGAAACTTAGGGCGGGTTACTCATCAGAATGATACCTTCAATGATTCCATGCATCCATTAAGGTGGCTGTATATCACGTGACTTTATTTCTCTACATCCGATCAAAAGAAATAGTTACCTATGAGTACATACCTTACATCGTTCATGTTGAGTAATCCAAGGTGATTTATGAAGGAAATTCACTGCATACTGGAGCTTATCAATATTTGCAGTCAATATTACCATAAAAAAACACTTCGTGTAAAAATACCAGCCAATTCTCTTCAACTAAAAAAAAATTGAAGAAATCTAAAAATTCAGCACTGAAATGTAGTGATATGAAAAATGGCCAAGTCAAAACTTTCAAAAAATACTTGGCGCATCGTGCATATAAGTATAGAAGTAGGCCGGAAATCAAATATACTCATCTATACATATAATATATCTATAATTCCCTAAAAAACGATGCGCCAAGTATTTTTTGAAAGTTTTGACTTGGCCATTTTTCATATCACTACATTTCAGTGCTGAATTTTTAGATTTCTTCAATTTTTTTTTAGTTGAAGAGACTTGGCTGGTATTTTTACACGAAGTGTTTTTTTTATGGGGATATCACTCCTTATTTCAGTTTATTCTTACAACTTGTAACATATATTGTGTCACCAAAGACTATAATTCCTTTAAAAAATACGCCTTTGTGATTTGATTGTTAAGAAAAATTGTGCTTGTTACTATGTATATGCTGTAAATAATATGCTATGAAGTATAGCGAAAGTTTCGTTCCAATTGGTCCAGCCCTTCTTGTGCTATGGCATCACTTCCGAATTTCAAAATGGCGGCTGACATCACTGCCACCTAAAATTTGTATCTATAAATGTTATGTAACATTATAAGCCTTCTGATTATGTAGTTATTGTTCTAAGAGATGATTTTTGTTAGATTTTGAATTTTTATGACGTCATTTCCGGTTTTGGTAATAGTACATTTCTATTTCGACTATTGATATTTTATAAAGAAGTCCGTCTGAATCGTTTGGCGCTAGTTTCGTCCCGATAGGTTAATCCATTTTTGAGATATGACGTCACTTCCGGTTTCAAAATGGCGGCACAAAAAATTTGTAAGGGCAAGGTATCATCAGACGCCAAAAGTGCACATGTGGTAAAAATTTTAGGTTGATCGGCTCAGCCGTTTAGGCTGTGGCGGTGATAGCAACGTTTCCTGATATCATCATCATCATCATGATCATCATCAGAATCAGAAAGTGGTGTAATTTTACGTATTTCACGGATTACGTATTATTTTATTTGAGATTTTCCAATTTTAAAATCCAGTAGGCCGAAAATGCCATGTTGTTGCATACAGTAAAAGTGTTTGGTCTGCTCCTCAGTTTATTAGGCATTTACGGTATGTTGCGTGAGTGTGAGTGTACAGTACGACTTGGCTGCGTGGAGCGACCGCTCCACTAGATTTAATTTTGCAGTGGTTTTATAATAAAAACAACACAAATATCGTGTATACGTACGCGTGTGAAGACTGTCAAAACCAAGTGCTGTTCGTTTAAACATTACATTCATAATAGTGGATATAATTAATATCTCAACATTTCACTGGAAAGATGAAGAAAGAGCGCATGTTATATATTCTGACATTGCGTCAGGTTTGTGATGCATATATGCCTTTTTCTTAGAGTAAAGTTTGCTGTTCTTGGCAACTCGTAGAATTTCCTTCAACTTCAGGTCTTTGAAAATATTTGAGAATATTTTGGTGCAAGGAAGTAAAATCATCTAATATGTTATTTTCGCAGTTCTTTTCTGCGTAGATAAGTTCCAACAGATGTGTCCTAACTTATCTGATGAGTGAGAAGTCTTTGCTAAACTGAACCCTTCCAATAGAAAATGTGTAGCTTTTTGGTTAATAAGTCACGTGATATACAGCCACCTTAAGGTCCTCAGACTGCATTTTTAATAGTTTGTTCCTCGAAGTTTGGATGTATTATTAAACTGTGTATTAAACTGTAGATTTAATACCTTCGCGTCGGTGGTTTCACCTCATTATTCGTACAAAAACTCAGATAAAAGATTATCAGATTAACTCAGATTATTCGTACAGATAAAAGTCGCAGGAAATAAGGTCATGCGAATTAGGTTGATGGAGTAGGAATGGCGTATTTTTGGAAGCCAACTGCCGAATGATTACAGTTTGGGCTGACGCGTCGACATGGTGAACCCAAAACAATTAAACCATGATCATGACATTTTGCTGTTCCCCGAGATGAACTTTCGGTTCAGAGAGCGTCTCGAAATCCCTCATCTCGAAAGTGCCTAACACGGCCACACATATGAGGACTTACAAAGATATTTGGAATCATTGAAAAACCGCTGAAATTGATGAAATGCACAAACACATACTTCAATAGAGACAGACGAATCTAGAAGTAACGTCAACTAATTGTGAACATTATTGTGCAAAATTCAGCAATGAAAAACATTGCATACAATACCTCACATAAGTTATTAGTACCCAAAGGCTGGTGTATCGGATACCTCGGTTCTCGTCAGATCACCAAGTGTTTAAGCAGAAGGTTAAGCAACATTGATTGCAGCCAGTGGTTGGATGGGCCATTCTACTCTGGCCTGCTCGTTGCTGCTGTTGGGCCAGAGAGACTGGGGTGTTTGGGGGTTAGTGTGACGACCTCCCTCCACCTGTTATCAGTCTCTCAACGGCGGGGGTTGTGGAGGCTCGTGCTGTAAATGTCACACCGTCCTTTGGATGGGACGTTAAGCCGTTGGCCCCCTTGGTATCTTTTGTCAGGAGTAGGCTACATGCCGGTACCGGGTTTCTTCTCCTCCCTTCTCTATATTACATTCTCACTAGTGGAGCCTGGCTCTGTTGAGAATATAGTACTCATTCGTCCGCTTCGTGGCGATCCCGTCCATTGACTTAACGACATTCTCCAACAGAGATGATAATGTTTCAGAAGATGCCCCTGAGGGAAATGTTCAATCACGTGGTTGATCATGTAGTCGATTTCTCCACTAGCGTCGTTCACGCGATCAACCTGGAGTCCATCAGCATGGTGCTGGCCTACTACTTGTGGATGACCAAGCATATAGGTAGGTAGTCAATACAATTTCTCCAATTTTCCAGTTTAAACATCATTATTATGAGCGTGGAGCAGTTATTTCCTTTCAGGAATGCGATCACATAATATGAGAACTATCTTGTCACGGGACAAGCTTCTCATCTCAATGTTATTCACAGCCTTCTATAGGGTCTTGTCACCGTGACAAGAAAGTTCTCATTTTATGTGATCGCACCCCTGGAGATGAACATTCATGATATTTTCTACAGTTTATGCTCTGTCAAGATACAACCCGTGTAATGTCCTGCCATTCCCTGCCACCTACACTGTTGCAATTTTTTACAACTTTGTTTGAATGTTACAAGTCATCTGCATAGTTTCATTTAGAACCACAAGAAAACAACCCTTTCCCGGACAACTGCAGTGGTTTAGAGATTTACAACTGGATACGCGTCAAAACACTCGGGATTACAAGCTAAGCCCCATTGTTGAAATTTGCACAACCTTTTCTGTAATGGCTATACGCATTCCTGGTAGACTTTACTAGAAAAATGCTCTGTGTACGGCTCGCTTATCATCAACAAGTTACGGAGCGTTTTCCTTTAGTTAGTCAGCAGAGGGGAACTGGAGAAGCAGAACCAGGAAGATCATTGAGAGTGTTTGTCAATCCTGGTTCTCTTTCTTCAGAGATCAGGCACCTCAGGTCATCTTCAAATCTGCACAGAGGGATCCAAGACTTGCCCGCCAATCTCCATCATCTGGTGACTCGGAATACGGAGTTGCCTTACAATCTTCATCAACTCGCGAGCCGGAACCTGGATTCGAGAGACGAGAATCTGAACAACACTTACACGTACTTGGATCAGATGGCGAGGAAGAACGTGAGGAACGAAGAGCAGTATCTGATGAGAGAGGAGCAGGAGCTGAAGAGAGAGATGGGAGATCTGAGAGAGTTGCAGGAAATAAAGAAAGAGACGGAGGGTTTGACCAAGATCGTCAAGGAGCTGGTGATCCAACACCAACACTTGACCAAGACTGTACAGGAACTGGTGAAACAGAACCAAGATCTAAAGCAAGAGAACCAGGATCTGGTGAACGAGAACGAGGATTTGAAGAAGGAGAACGAGGATTTGAGGAATGAGAACCAGGAAAGTGGAAGTTGGCTTGACTTTATCCAGTACATCGTCACATGGCCCTTCAGAGTCATACGTCGAATCTACCAAAGATTCACCAACTGAGTTACTTGTAAGCGGCTACCTACACATTTTCAGCAGAAACCAACAAGAAAATATAATGTATTGTTTCATTGTGCCTCGTTCCTGAGTGCATTCAGTTACACTAGGATATCTGTTCATGTAGCGAACCATGGGCTATCCTGTAGACTTATCATCAAGAGTAATGAACAAGATTGTTTTGTGCTACACTCTGGAATGAACTGGTTGATAATCTACATCCTCCCCATGTCAGCGTCGCAAGTAGAAAGGAGATCAGCTTCAGATGCTCCTCGCCTCCATACTCTTGGGTCCTCGCAAGAGTGACGTCATCATCAACACGTACATAGCTCAGCTCTCTTGAAAGTCTTACTCGTTGCCTCGGCTCTGAAGCTAAACCGCGTGTCGTTATTGTTCAAACTACATGCATTTAATTGTGACCAAAAGATTTACTCTCATTAAACGTGTATATTTCTACTTGGGAGTGTCAAACTGTTCTACTTAGGGTCAGTTTTTCATTGATTTGCTAACTTTTAAACAGTTGATTAGGACTATATTGCCATGGTAACAACCAATGACAATCCTGGAATAGCCGTTTAAAAATTAACTACCTGGTTTAGCAGGACATTGGAAAACCGGCCTACATTTTCTTTAATAAAGTATTCTTCAATTATTGTTGGAAATATTTAACACGTTTCTACAACTTTAATTTGATCGACAGATTTGAAACAAAAACCAGAACCATTTTTTTGCTACATTAGTAATCTATTACAAAAAAAATCACCCTGATAGGGAGGTCGTATATCGAAACTATTATAGTATAGGATTCTGAAAGTTGTACACATTTTAGAAAACATACCAAAATTTAATATGTGCAAGCAAGTTTCAAAAACATTACTATTGTAGGAAAAAAGTTACAGCTGTTCAAATTTGGTTGTTAAAAAATTGACGGAGCTCAAATTGCGTGCGTCCAGAAAACTTCCAATGGCCGGAACGCTGTTTCATCAAAACATACGTACGATATGAAGCTGATAATTTCAAATTATATTGAATTGTGTAAAAATTTCAATCAATATCAATATATGGAACGAAAGTTATTGAATCTTGAAGTTGGCTTGAAAAGAGTATTGTGGGGAAAAAATCACTTTTATAACGTGTGTAATAAAAGTTTAGAAATAATTTATACATATTCTGATTTTACGCTCAACTTCAAGATTCTATAAATTTCTTTCCATTCATTCAAATTGGTTGACATTTTTACACAATTGATCTTAATATATTGTCAATAGAATTTGAAATTTTCAGCTTGATATCGTACGTAGTTTTGAAGAAACAGCGTCCCGGCCATTGGAAGTTTTCTGGACGCGCGCTATTTGAGCTCCATATAATCAATTTTTTAACAGCCAAATTTTAAGAGCTGTAACTTTTTTCCTGCAATAATAATGTTTTTGAAACTTACACATATTATATTTTGGTATGTTTTCTAATATGTGTACAAATTTCAGAATCCTATCTTTAATAGTTTTGATATAGTGACCTCTCAATCAGGGTAATTTTTTTGCGTCACTCGGTATTTCTTTATAATTCATTAGGGATCACTAATAAATACCTACAAACTAAATTAAATTGTAATTGGAGGAGGTAGAAAATATATGAGAAATTACAGAAGACGACCCCAATATAAATCACTCCGTGTGAAAATAACAGGTACCTAGTGATGTCAAAAAAGGTTCCCAAGAAATGCACAAAATAGATCTTGAATTTTAGTGGTTACATATAGGTATTACATATCTAGCACTTTAAGATCTCTCTACTTTCAAAATATTCAATTTTAGATTTTGTATTTGAGTTGGAGAGGAGACATAAAGAGGAGACTTGGCTGCACATAAATGAGGCATTGTACACACTTTCCTAAGAATTAGTATAATTAGAGATGCAGAAGACTCACTCATCTTCATAATACAAGTAACCACAAGGAACTTGGCGTCGTTCATGGACAGTGACAGATGTGTCGGTGCAGATTGACACATTACTCTCACTTCACGTGAAACAAGCATCTGCAAAGAAACCAACATCGTTTACGAATTGTGAACGATCCACTGATCAAACCTAAATTCTCACAATTTATTTTTATAGTCTGTGCCATTATCTTTCAAAATTGTGTACTTTGAATGTCTAACAAGTTTTAAATCATTTCAACTATTCTGTCAAAGTTATGGTATTTTGAAGTTTAGTTTATAAATACAGCTGGTAAGCTGTTTTTATAGTGTGTGTGTGTCTGGGGCTTAACGTCGCACTGTTCTGCAGCGAGGCTAATGGCGACCGATGAATGATTATGATGATTTTTATATCTTTTGTCAAAATGAAAGAAATTAATTTAAAATGTTGTATGATTTCTTTGGGACAACCGGTATAAAACTTCGAAGAAGATTGTGGCGTGGAGGGAGCAATAAGAAAATCAGTGTACACTTTAAAACCAACCAAGAAATACTTAAAGAAAATAACAAAAATAAAAAAGAACATGAAAAGAAATAAGAAAGTAAATAAAACAAATTAAAAATATACATAAAAATGTAAATAATCAAAATCAAAGAGTACATACAGGAAATAAAAATAAATAATAAATAATAAAATATTATATTATATTATAAATTAATAGGGGAAAAAAACAAACACATCAAGACAGGAAAAAATAAGATAATAAGTTAAAGCAATAAAACATATAAAAAATAAACAAAAATAAATGAATCAGGTACACTAAATGCTGAGTTGTTAAAAACCCTCTACAGGTTAGTCGAGAGATGTGCCAAGTGACCGGTTACTTGTAGTGTGAAGTGAAGTGACGGCTGAACAATGGCTGCTGTCAGCGATGATGTCAGATGGAGATAATGCTTCACGTCACAGATCTGATCACAGCTTCATCGCTGGACCACACGGTGTCTTCTCATCACATCTCACGTCACAGATCTGATCACAGCTTCATCGCTGGACCACACGGCGTCTTCTCATCGCATCTGACGTCACAGATCTGATCACAGCTTCATCGCTGGACCACACGGTGTCTTCTCATCGCATCTCACGTCACAGATCTGATCACAGCTTCATCGCTGGACCACACGGCGGAGGTGCCAGTTATAATGCTAAAGTAAAGAAGGGGTTCCAGTTTCACTGCTGAAGTCAAGCGGAGGTTCCAGTTTCACTACTAAAGTTAAATGGAGGTGCCAGATTTACTGCTGCAGTCAAATGGAGGTGCCAGTTATAATGCTAAAGTAAAGTAGGGGTTCCAGTTTCACTGCTGAAGTCAAGTGGAGGTGCCAAGATCACTGCTCAAGTAAAATGGAGTTGCCAGTTTCCCTGCTGAAGTCAAGTGGAGGCGCCAGTTTCACTAATGAAGTAAAATGGAGGGGCCAGTTTCACTGCTGACGACAAGTGGAGGTTTCAAGTTCACTGCTGAAGTCAAGTGGAGGCGCCGGTTTCACTAATGAAGAAGAATGGAGGCGTGAGTTTCACTGCTGAACTCAAATGGAGGCACCGTTTCACTGCTTAAGTCAAGTGAAGGTGCCAGGTTCACTGCTCAAGTAAAATGGAGGTGCCAGTTTCATTGCTGAAGTCAAGTGGAGGTGCCAGGTTCACTGCTCAAGTAAAATGGAGGTGCCAGTTTCACTGCTAGAGTCAAGTGGAGGGGCCAGTTTCACTTTTGAAGTCAAGTGGAGGTGCCATTTTCACTGCTGAAGTCAAATGGAGGTGCCAGGTTCACTGCTCAAGTAAAATGGAGGTGCCAGTTTCACTGCTAGAGTCAAGTGGAGGGGCCAGTTTCACTTCTGAAGTCAAGTGGAGGTGCCATTTTCACTGCTGAAGTCAAATGGAGGTGCCAGGTTCACTGTTAAAGTCATGCGGAGGTGCTCTTAGAAAAAAGCCGACAAGGTATACACGCTTGGCATAAACAATTTTGTGTTGGTATCTATCAGAATAATTTTGGAGATAATTTGTAACGGATTCTATCCCAACATCCTTTGGGTACAATTTGAGTTACTGATACATTATTTAGAAGGCTGGAGCCGGGGGGCACCAATGCTGGTGCATTGTCAGACACCGGATCCAATCCTCAAGGAAAATCCCGAAAGATTTTATTATACAAATCAAAAAGTTGCATCAACTATTTTATTTACCTAGGTAAATAGAGTGATTTTGCCACTTGTTGCAGGCACATTTTTGGATACGATTGGAGACAAAATGGGTCTCTTTTAAAAATATAAAAAAAAAATATATATATTTTTTTGTCTCGCTGGGTGCCGTACGCATAAAATTTAATTTTAAAAATGTGCCAAGTGATTACCTTAAGTTTGTCTTTTATCTAATCATGATTAAAATTTGAAATCAATTGCCAATTGGTTAACTGGTTTGGTATCCAATCGTATGGGAAATTTCATAGTTTTGAGCGGTTTTGTTGAAAAACTGGCGCCTAATTAACAAGGCACGAAGCAAAAATGAAAAAGTGCTGTCAATATACAATCAGACTGATCATGTGAACATCCTATCAAAGTTACACCCACTTACGAAACAAAATGTCTCTCTCAATGTTCTAAAACGGCCGAGCGCTTGCACCCATCTTCATCTAACCTTTAATTTACAGCGTCATTGAACATTGCTCTTCTTGCTCCGCTCTATTCTCCTATTTCTCTGTGTTCCTGGAATCCTTATCTTCCCACATCATTGCATTCTGACGACACTGTGACCATTACCATGGCAACCGCAACCACAATCCATCCACAGAATATCTTCCTGCTTTCTCAGAACTTCCGTGCAGAGGATCCCTGGGGATGATGCAGTGATCAATAGATCGTGATGCTGGCGACCAGTAATCCAGGTATGAGCATGACAATCTTCCTGTATTCCAGAGCTATCTAGAGGTTCCCTGGGGATGATTTAGTGATCTTGAGCGCCCTGGTGATGATCTATGGATTTATAGATCATGCTGCGGCCAGACAGTATTCCAGATAGACTATGACGACAATCTTCCTGTATTCCAGAGATCGAGCAAAGTATCCATGGGGATGATCTGATGATCTATAGATCATGCTGCGGCCAGACAGTATTCCAGACAGACTATGACGACAATCTTCCTGAATTCCAGAGATCGAGCAAAGTATCCATGGTGATGATCTAGTGATCTATAGATCGTGCTGCGGCCAGACAGTATTCCAGACAGACTATTACGATAATCTTCCTGTATTCCAGAGATCGAGCAAATTAAAACTGGGGATGATCTGATGATCTATAGATCATGCTGCTGCCAGACAGTATTCCAGACAGACTATTACGATAATCTTCCTGTATTCCAGAGATCGAGCAAAGTATCCCTGGGGATGATCTGATGATCTACATATCATGCTGCTGCCAGACAGTATTCCAGACAGACTATGACGACAATCTTCCTGTATTCCAGAGATCGAGCAAAGTTTCCCTGGTGATGATCTTGTGATCTATAGATCGTGCCTGCCAGACAGTATTCCAGACAGACTATGACGACAATCTTCCTGTATTCCAGAGATCGAGCAAAGTATCCATGGGGATGATCTGATGATCTACATATCATGCTGCTGCCAGACAGTATTCCAGACAGACTATTACGATAATCTTCCTGTATTCCAGAGATCGAGCAAAGTATCCCTGGGGATGATCTGATGATCTACATATCATGCTGCTGCCAGACAGTATTCCAGACAGACTATTACGACAATCTTCCTGTATTCCAGAGATCGAGCAAAGTATCCCTGGGGATGATCTGATGATCTACATATCATGCTGCTGCCAGACAATATTCCAGACAGACTATTACGACAATCTTCCTGTATTCCAGAGATCGAGCAAAGTTTCCCTGGTGATGATCTTGTGATCTATAGATCGTGCCTGCCAGACAGTATTCCAGACAGACTATGACAACAATCTTCCTGTATTCCAGAGATCGAGCAAAGTATCCATGGGGATGATCTGATGATCTATAGATCGTGCCTGCCAGACAGTATTCCAGACAGACTATGACGACAATCTTCCTGTATTCCAGAGATCGAGCAAAGTTTCCCTGGTGATGATCTTGTGATCTATAGATCGTGCCTGCCAGACAGTATTCCAGACAGACTATGACGACAATCTTCCTGTATTCCAGAGATCGAGCAAAGTGTCCCTGGTGATGATCATGTGATCTATAGATCGTGCCTGCCAGACAGTATTCCAGACAGACTATGACGACAATCTTCCTGTATTCCAGAGATCGAGCAAAGTTTCCCTGGTGATGATCTTGTGATCTATAGATCGTGCCTGCCAGACAGTATTCCAGACAGACTATGACAACAATCTTCCTGTATTCCAGAGATCGAGCAAAGTATCCATGGGGATGATCTGATGATCTATAGATCGTGCCTGCCAGACAGTATTCCAGACAGACTATGACGACAATCTTCCTGTATTCCAGAGATCGAGCAAAGTTTCCCTGGTGATGATCTTGTGATCTATAGATCGTGCCTGCCAGACAGTATTCCAGACAGACTATGACGACAATCTTCCTGTATTCCAGAGATCGAGCAAAGTGTCCCTGGTGATGATCATGTGATCTATAGATCGTGCCTGCCAGACAGTATTCCAGACAGACTATGACGATAATCTTCCTGTATTCCAGAGATCGAGCAAAGGTTTCCTGAGGATGATCTAGTGATCTTGATCGGCCTGGTGATGATCTATAGATCGTGGCCAGTATGCAAGGCATGCACATGATAATGGATCTGATCCGAACTGCATTGTTTCCACTGCAATGGTAATCTCTCCCAGTCACGACCTCCTGCTTTATGCGAGTGTGGAGATAAATTATCTCGTGAATCGCGAGAGAATGAGAACAAGATGGCGCAGTCTGCGAGCCATGTTGGGAGAATGAAATACACATCGAGTTGGGTCGCCCGTGAGCGTGACATCTTCAAGTGTGTCAACAGAATCCACGACTACGCGTTTTCATTATCGAGGGGTGAAATGATTTGAAGAACACATGTTTAGATGTCTTCACGATTTTTTGGTAGTCAACTAGAAAAGTCTGTTACTTTATGTTTTTGCTTTATTATAAGTTTTTCATTTTGCAACTGCCATCAAAATTCGTTGTGTGAATCCATATAAATTTCTTCATAATTTTGTAATAACTCAGCATTTCGACGCAAACACAACATTTGTCAAATGTCTAATTAATTTTTTTTAAAATCATATTTAGAACTAGGTTTAAAGGAAGATGCGGCTTTAAAATAACCTATTATTCTATTATTCCGTAAAATAATTCGTCGGGAATATGTAATAATAACATAATTAGGTGTTACATCTAATAACATCTATAACTATCATTAAAGAGTATTGATAATTGATAACTAATAAATGTCTGTATTAAATCTTTAGATATTCTTATTGAGAGAGAGCAACTCCTTTTCACTCAGACCTCTGTTTTTTTGTATGCTACGTGGGGATATAAACAAGTCGTATCGTTTCACTGATCGATCTGAAATTTTGCACACCACTTAAGACCACTTTTTCTGTTTGTAGATCCTAATTATTTTGCCGTTCGTTGGTTAAAATTAAATAAAATTAAATACATATCTTATCTTATTGGCTTAAAAACTAAAATGGTCAAATCAGGTTCTATAATTTTGCATGGACTACCATTTTCTATTATTTTACAAACGTCAATCCCAATCAGTCAATAACGTATGCACTATTGACATTTTTAATATCTGTCAGAAATGACGTATCAAAAGGAATGTGATTCCACTTCAACTGAATCTGATTTGCTTTGTGTGCCAGAGTGTAGATGGTTATTCTCAAGTTTCAATAGAAAACAGATACTGTTATGTTGATTGAGTGGATCGTATTTCAATTCAAAATGGATTCATCTGTTTTCTGCGCGTTTGGTACGGAATTACAGTTCGAGAATTTGAACGTACCGGTGCTCGCTCATCAACACGGCACTTCGCGTTTTCCTAGTGTATAATATTTGATGGAATTGGACGTGTATTGTAAGAGCCTATTATAAAATCTACGGTCGAAGTCAGTTAAGTGGCCAATTTATTACATATCTTCTCTTGATTCTTGCGAATTGAAACATTGAATTATCTGTTATCACCACGATGTGATAAGCAGTTTAGTGACGTGTCGACCGGCAATAATCTGCACCTTTTTCCTCCATTGTTGGTCCTTATCACGTCACGTTTAGTTTCTTATCAACACAAGAAACAAGATTAATACTCCTCGTCGACGAGTGCGGCTATTTATAGATTTCCAGTTGTCGCTCTGGATAATGAATTCTCGCTGGAAACCAGTGCAATAATGCAGACTGCAGTTTATCTGCATGTGCATTGCTGCGCTCTCAACAGCTGTCGAGAATTATAACAAATCGACTGCCCAGCGAAATATATGTAATTGGAAAGAACATTATTATTTATTAACAGACTGTATAATTTAAACTAATTTAAAACGCAGAATAATAATTTTGTGTTACAAATTAGTTCGTATCGTTGTAGTTTGTGCAGGTTGGAAAAGTGAATCATTTTGTTGTCATTTTCATACGTGTTGCTTACACAGCTTGAACTGCATTAGCTAGCAAGAACCTGATTAATGTAAGAATAGAATACTCGATTGCCTTCTACTTTGGAAATATAATACATGTAATATATCATTGAGTATGTTCAATACATAAAGTATAATGTGGTATACATAAATACAATATTTATGCTATCTACAAATTTAATAGTGTTGGACAATTTAGATTTGTGCGTACAAAAATATTCTGAGATATAAGGTAAACCAAATGTCCAGTGTATTAACATTGATAACATTGATTAACATTGAGTAACATTGATAATATGGAATATTGTGTTTATGGTATCAAATATGGAATATGATTATTTCTGTAAGCAGTGTTAGACATAACATCTTCTCTCGATTGTATGAAGATAAAAGCTTAAACTGGAGCTTTGAGAGATAACGTTTTATAATTTCTATGTAAAGGGGAACTCATTTAAGCAAATGTGCAAATATTGTATCATATTTGATTGGTTTTTGAATATTTACAGTATGTTTACAAACAGAACTGTTCGACAAAGGCTATTGGTGACGGATGATGGTTGATGAAGAAGACGGTAAACACGGAAGGTGGGAAGGAAGCGGTCGTGCCGCCAGCAAAGAACTTTCCCAACATGTCTATCGACTGAGGAAAACCACGAGAGAATGTATCTGACAGGAAGACCACGTGATCGAACCCGGACCTCCGCTGTGACGTAGTCCAGTTGAGATTCAAGCCAAGCAGCTCTTCAATGCGATTAACCGCTTAGTACATCGTGAAGTCTTACTTTATTATAACCAAAAACATGAAATGGAAGTGTACAGGGGACGAAACGATACAAAACCATTAGATGCAGTTCAATGTCTTAAAATATTATTCTGGGTCATCAAGGAATCTTTGTTCAAAGTCTGAATAAAACGAGTAAATTTTCAAAATCGCGAAAATAGCCAATGGACCTCGTCTGTCAAAAGCACAATGTTAAATCATGATGGATCTGGTCGCAAATGACATTGCTATCTACGTCATCAGGTAGTCAACGACTCACTGTTTTCCCGCCAAAATGAGTTGATATTTTAATGCGGGAGTTATCAATGAAAATCTCGGACTACAAAAGTAAAAGAAACGTGATTTTTTACTAGTTACTAGTTCGTGGTCTAGTTTTTTACTGAAGTGAAAAAAATATATCGTTTTTGGAGAACTGTGTTTTGCTCCACCAGGAATTTCTTCACACTCTGAGATACGACATTTCTACACATTTTTAACGATAGTAGGTATTCTGATCGAATTCGTTATATCTTGAAAATAATTGGTGTCGACCATCTTTAGTTGAGAACCTGAAGATAATAACAGATGTTGAAAGTCCCAGCTGCATAATATATTCCAGATGTGTCAAGCGATAGTCCGGTTCTATAATAGCCAATACGTGTAAATAGATAGGTGCAGTGGCAGAGCGCATGCGTCGTGATAGTGCTAGTAAATCACACGCGGCCCAATATGGCGCAGCATGACTATGTGCACGACAACAATGCAATTACATGCATACGGTTCGTGCATATAGAGCGAGCGAATACCAACAGGTGTTCATTGCTTCGTGGGAGAGGGAAGTGTGTTCAAAAATCAATTCTCTTAGAAACAAAGTAATTCTGCTTTTATCAAATCTTATTGAGTTGGTGAAACCACATTCATTTTTAAAACGAATACATTGCCATTGTGAACTTCAACTAATTTGCAAGTTTTGATTTCACAAATAGATGAAATCGACTTCTGCCCTTCTGCGCCTGAGGTAAAGATTGAATCCCTCAATACCAAGTGTCGGGTCAACTATTATTCTGATTGGTTAAATGTGAATAGGGCTGCAGGTTTAAGTTATGCTACAGACTAATTCTGCAGCATATGATGATGAATATTGTTGTTGCAGTGACAAATTGTAGTAAACGAAATGTTCTTTGGAAATTAAAAAAATATATATTTTAATGAAACTGTCTTTTCAATTATTGCGGGGAACTTTCTTAAGGTGATACAAGCTCCTGAGAAAAATTGTTTCATAAGTGGGTGTAACTTTGATAGGATGTTCACATGATCAGTCTGATTGTATATTAGTAGCACTTTTTCATTTTTGCTTCATGCCTTGTTAATTAGGTGCCGGTTATTCAACAAAACCGCGCAAAACTCTGAAATTTGCGATTCGATGGGAGACCAAACCTGTTAACCAATTGATCTCAAATTTAAATCATGATTAGATCAAAGACAAACTTATGTTTATCACTTGGCATATTTTTAAAATTAAATATCATACGGCCCCCAGAGACAAGAATCAGACAATTTTTCACCAAAAATCATCTAAATATTACTTAGCGAAACAAAAAACAAAAAAATCTGTACCAAGTGATAACCCTAAGTAAATCTTTGATCTAATTTTGATTCAAATTTCAAATAATTTCGTCAGCCCATTTGTCTCCAATCGTATCCAAAATAGTGCCAGCAACAAGCGGCTAAATCACTCTGGCTTGCAGCACCTTAAGGCGGGGATGAAAGGGTTGTTAGATCGGGCAACATTGTTCTCTGTCTGGTCGGGGGGGGGGGGATGTTTTAAGTGAAGGTAATACATTATAAATTGACTTTTTTAGGCTGTACATCAATGCATTTTGATATTTGAAAGAACCTTTCAAGTAATTAGGCAGTACGACTATACGACCAAACTCAACTTGCGTGTTGCATTTTACCTTGAATGATTATAATATGTGTTTTATGTCAAATTTTCATGGCGTCGGGACAATAGGAATTCATTCAGGAGAATCAATTTTACATCCCTTTACACTTCTAACAGCATTCATAGGTTTATATCGCAGAACACAAAAATATATATTTATTTTAAATATAATTTAATTCCCATTTAGACATGGTCGGGGACAGGCAAAGATGAACCCAGTTTAGCATTGCCAGGTATTGGCCGGCCCATGATAGAGCGGGTTCCTCTTTGCCTGTCACCGACCATAGGTACTTGATATACTTATTCAAGATTCTCAGGAATTTCTGACAATGTTTTACAAACATCATTCGGAAATGAATCATTAGGAATTATGAGCGATGCACGGAGAAAGGGACAAAAGAGACAAAAATAAAGTTGTAAAATATTGATTGAGCGTGCGTAGCGAGTTTCACCCCATACTCTTATAGTGGAGTAAAGATGTCTAAAATTAGTGCGTTTGTGATACTATTCGTGAAAATTGGTACCATTACTAATTCGAGTATGAGGGATCCAAAAATCGATGCCACCAACCTGAGTAATTAATACTTTCTGCGTAATTAGCATAATTAGCATAATTAATAAACATGGATAAAATAATATATAATTTTATAATATGGTCTTTATGGGTATCTATCGAAAGCTCGTCATGTCTACAATCCATATAAATTATAAAAAGTTAAATTTTTTCATTCACATAATAATTAACCGTATAATTAATTATTTTATAAAAATCGCCATTCAACAAAAAACTTAAAATGACCCCCTCAGATTTTGATAAAACTTGGTAGGATTGGTCACAAGCCCAAAGTAAAACATACGTATTTTTTGGTTTGTCCATTTATGAGTACTTTTGGATTTCCAGGCCCTAAAAAATCGAAAAATCGAATTTTGATCAAATTTTGTGTTTAGTTCTTAATTAGCATAATAAATTATAATTAATTATCTATCTATAACTAATTAGCATAATTAATTATGCTAATTAGGAACTAAAAACAAAGTTTTGATCAAAATTCGATTTTTCGATTTTTGAAGGCCTGGAAATCCAATAGTACTCAATAAATGGACAAACCAAAAAATACGTATGTTTTAATTTGGGCTTGTGACCAATCAATTAATAATTAATAATGCTAATTAGGAACTAAACACAAAATTTTGATCAAAAATCGATTTTTCGATTTTTGAGGGTCTGGAAATCCATAAGTACTCAATAAATGGACAAACCAAAAAATACGTTTGTTTTACTTTGGGCTTGTGACCAATTCTACCAAGTTTTATCAAAATCTGAGGGGTCATTTTAAGCTTTTTGTTGAATGGCGATTTTTATAAAATAATTAATTATACGGTTTATTATTATGTGAATGAAAAAATTTAACTTTTTATGATTTATATGGATTGTAGACATGACGAGCTTTTGATGGATACCCATATAGACCATATTATAAAATTATATATTATTTTATCCATGTTTATTAATTATGCTAATTATGCTAATTACGCAGAAAGTATTAATTACTCAGGTTGGTGCCATCGATTTTTGGATTCCTCATACTTGAATTAGTAATGGTACCAATTTTCACGAATAGTATCGCAAACGCACTAATTTGCCATTATATAGGACATCTTGACTCCACTATTAGTCTTATGGCACTTTCTCTGTGTGTTTTTTTTGCCTGCACTGCCCAGGTCAAACCGCACAACCAATCGATCGGAAATTTTGCACACATACCTAGGTACTAACGTAATTTGGGCGTATTATTGAACCTATATTCAAAAACGATGTATGATCGTTTTTGAGCGGGATCCTGTGATTGGTTCAGATTTAAAAAAATCTTTCGATTGGTTTGGTCCGATCAATTTGAAATTTTGACAAGTCATTACGACCAACATTGTCTTCAATCTTACAAAGTTTCAGCCAAATCCTCTCATTGGTTAAAATTTAAAAACATCTTTCCTGTGATTTTTTAAATTTAAACTAGAACCGATTGACCGATCAACGTAAAACTTCGCAGATGGTACCAACTGTCGCATGGCCATTGGTTCCATCATTTTAGGTAGTTTTTTTGCCAATTTTCAGTCTAATCTGTCGTTATTGTCAAAAGTTGTTGTCATTTAATTACATTTTATTCCATAATCTTTAATTATTTGAAAAATGTTGACTACATTTTCATCCCTGTCTTCTTCCAAGGCCTGTAGAGCAGCCAAGCAGTCTACAATGTATAATGAAAGCATTTTTGAGCTAGCGCATATCAAATCGGATGCAGTACGAAGGCCAATTTCTCCAATTGATTTAAGTCGACAATCAAAATGTTCTTATTAAGTTCAAATTTTGCATGGTTAATGATTAAGATTGCATGGATTAAGACCAACATAATCTTAAATTTTACACATTGTAAGTCTGATCAGTCAAGTATTAATTGTTATTTTAAGAGTTTAGTATAGGTTGTCAAAAGAGATTTCTGGAAAAATATATGTAGGTAAGTCACGACTCACGACACAGTGGATCTATTATTGATCCAGAGTATTTATATGGCGATTGGAAAGTTGCAAAGAAATCGTCTTGTGCCTTGTCGTGTATCGTGACTGGGGATGTTGCATGTTCTGTGCTCGCTCATCAACGCGTTACACTGAGCGTTTCCCTATAGTATTTTACAATAATCTCATATCTTCAATATATTGTTTATTATATGTTTATGAATATCATTGGAAATTTTTTCTCAACTTTGGCTCCAGCTTTAAGCGACCCTGAAAATCGCATAAACAACAATCAACCATGCCAACCTCCCTGGGTCTCCCGAATGATACATCTCACCGCACTGCACACTGCACCAACAATACCTCAACCCAAACGTCAATACTATTTTGATTTAGTCGACTAAAATAGCCAACGTTATATTTGGACGCTTTCTCGCCATGACGTCAGAGCGTCGGTCCAACACGACGTCGGTTGAACCTGGCCGACGTCACGACGCAACAGGTACCATGGCAACGGCGTCTACGTCATGCGGCGTCGCGGGGGGAGGGGGGAGGGGGGACTACACTAGCGAGGTGTAGCAATGCGATGTACATAGTATACATTATTAACAGCACTCTCTCTGGATAAGGGAACGGGAAGGGTACGGGAGGGATTGTTGGGATGAATGGGTTTGCGTCATCAAGGTACGCGAGGTTGGGTTATCTTCCCGGAGGAATTATTTAACTGGCTTTTGTGGAGGATACAGTTTTACTGTTCCCTTCACGCGTCACCTTGTGGGAAATAAAAGAGCTACGGAGTAATAAAATTATTTTACTCTGGGTTTTACTTCCCTGAATGAATGTTAAAGGATTGGGTCTGTGAAAGAAGGGTGAGTGGCGGGTGAGGGGGTAGTCGTGACTTAATCGTGATAACATCTATACAGACAAGTTAAAAATTCTTGTATATCTTAGTCTTAATACTCGACTTACAAAATGGCCTAAAGATAAAGAAAATTTACTATCTTATGTGTTGTTAAATGTTTCTAAATTGCGACAGAGGGGAAGGAAAACGAAATCGTTTACATACTAAGTAGCATGTTTTGTTTTATGATTTCACTTTTGTAATTTTTTTAACTCACGGTTTTTATTTAAATATTTAAATTAATCTATAACCAAAAATAAAAAGGGACATATTGGTGACATATTATTTTATAACAGTAATTTAAAATTATTTTGTTTGAATCATACGATTTATATATGTTGTCAAAGTTATTTTAAATAATTTGAAAATGAGGGATGACATATTTTATATGAGCTCTTGACGTAATGCTAGGTACTCTCTGTTTATATTCTCTATTTCTCACCGAATGTTTTTATCCTATGTAGACTGAGTATTACATGGCCATATCTGCACGTGACTCCAGTGTGTCGTTCCAGACTAATGTCCTTGTTCCTGGAACGCATCCCACAGGCAAGGTGGTTCCAGGAATCCACCCACACAAGTCTTACTCTTCCTGGAATCTCGTCGGGATCAATGAAATGCTGTGATTCATCCCTTCATAACAGCGTCACCGCGAGACCGTTTATCACCCTTTGTATTCGCTTTAAATGAACACAAGCAACAGAGGAATAGGACGGACTCGATTCAGTGGAGGGATCGCCTATTTGCGATGAGAGGAGATCGCTTATGACCGCTTCGTTGCAAGCAAACAAGGTGTTAAGGTGCTGCAAGCGCGAGCGATTTGCCGCTTGTTGCAGGCACTTTTTTGGATACGATTGGAGACAAAATGGGTTGACGAAATGATTTGAAATTTTAATTACGATTATTAGATAAATGACAAACTTAGGGTTATGACTTGGTACATTTTTAAATTTTTGCTTTGATTTTTTTTTTGAATTTTTTAAATTTTAAATTTAAATTTTTAAATTAGTAACACTTATTTGTTGATTTTTGGTGACAAATTGTATATTTTCTTGTCTCAATGGGTGCCGTAGGTAATTTAATTTAAAAAATGTGCTAAGTGATAACCCTATGTTTTTTTTTTATTTAATCATGATTAATATTTCAGATCAATTGGTTTACGGGCTTAGTCTCCAATCGTATCGGAAATGTTGAGTGTTGAATAACCGGCGCCTAATTAACATGGCAGGAAGCGAAAATGAAAAAGTGCTACTTATATACAATCAGACTGATTATGTGAACATCCTATCAATGTTACACCCACTTAACAAACAATTTTTCTCTCTCAGTTTTCTAAAACGGCCGAGCGCTTGACCACCTTCAAGATACCGAGTTGTAGAGCTTGACCTGACCAACTTTTGACCGAAGCCACAAAAAATACGTTTTCCTGAGACATTATTAGGAGGGGAGGTGGGTCAACTGTCTCGACGAAGACAATAGGGGTCAGGGGGTGGGGGTTCCACAGAAGACGCGGGTGTGGGGCATCTCAGGAATAATTTCATTTTTATTGATTAAATTTGGTGCCCTTTTATTCGTTTTTGAACTGTTATCTATTTTATTTTTGAACTCTACATTTTGTAGAAAGGTACACTCAAACCAATAAAAATTGGTACTCGAAAAGAAAGGGATTGGCTGATGGTAATTGGTTCCTTGACAATAAATCCTTGCTATTATCAATGAATTCAGAGCTCACCTACTAGAGTTAGATAATGCATTAGCACAGACATCATGGGATGATGCCATCAAACCTTGATCAGACAATCCTTTTCTTTCGAGGTACCGTTTATTATTTGTTCGAGTGTACCTAATTGCTTGTCATATGCACGGTTGTTGAGCGTATTGAACTTGGACTACATTTGAGGAGCAATTAATTCAGGTATTTATTAAAAGTCAACCCTGTATAGAGTGGTTTCGGGGACAAAGACTCTCGAAAATGTTCTATCAAAGACATTATTAAAGACATTATGTTTGGTGCAACTTTGAGACATATAACGACCAGTATTTTGGAGATTCACGAGTATTAACTCAGCCCTGCTGATGGAGCAATCTGGTACTTGTATTTACTCATTATACAGATAGATAGACAATTCTTAGTACCTACGTAGCGGACCGTAGTTTGCCATGTCCTGTTGTAGAATTAAATATGTTTAATTAATTAAAAGAGGGTGCGCACGCATGTGCAATGAGACTATAATATTGTGGTCACCAGCCTGCCAGTTCGTACTACTACTGTACATTCATTTCATTCTCCTCGGAGATCTCTAACCCTCATCATTGCGTTGTCGGGTAGCTCAGTTGGTAGAGCTCTCGCCCGGCAAGTAGAGGTCCAAGACTCGAGTCCAGGTTCTACCGGATATATTTCACAACGCACATCTCTCCCATCATCCTGAGCTAGTTGTCAGCTTTCCCTGCCATTTGGTGAAATATAAGACGTCGTAGCGGGAAACTTGACCTTGATGCATTTCGTTCCCAGGGACCCTATTCTATATCTCGTTTTGATCTCGTCTCGGCCGCCTTCGTCTCGGCGTAATGCTATCTTAATGGCAGTGAAACGAAGGCGGCCGAGACGAGATCAAAAAAAGATATAGAATAGGGCCCCAAAAGACGTTACATTCAAGTACAACCTGCCGCATCACAGGTGAGACTTCAAATCAGTCAGGGTTAGAAAAACTGGAATTCAGAAAATTACATTTGGTGGCAGATGTGGGATTTTGATTCAAATGCTGTTATTCATCTGCGCACAAAAGTATTTCTTTTTCTGCTTGTTGATGATACTTTTTTTATTCCATTTGCGATGAAATGAATTGAAACTCATCTAATCCATGATATTTTTAACGTATTTTTAATGTATTTTTAACATATTTTGGAAGTTGTCACAAATAATTTAAAAAAAAACATAGAATATATTAAAAATAGGTAGTTCGTAGGTACATACTTAATCAAAATTCTGAATAATGATTTGGGAGCCTTCATAATTCATAAAAGTAACATTTTCCACTACCTACGATAATATTCAAACTTGCATAAGTATCCAAATATATTTTGGGATAAAAGTGTCACCCATTTTTTTAAATTTATATTGCTCATTGAAATAGAAATAGAAATTAAATTAATATAATTCTCTTATCCCATAGAAATTGTACAGAAATTCAAGAAGAAGCAATTATTTTAAAATGTTTACTTTTTCTCCAAACCGATCATTGTCAACGTTTTTCGCCCTATCTGAGAAATATAAAATTAGGATCAGGAGATTTACTTCTATATGACTCAAATACAAATACTTTTCCTGAGTACAGACAACATGAAACATTATCAGGCCATTTCAGAAAATGTCAAACGCAGCTCGAGTTTACGACTATTACCTACACTTGATCGTCGAGCTGCTTGTGAAATCTTGTAACAAGCCGGATAATGTTTCACGTCGCATCATCGTCATCAAACACACGGCGCCGTTCCCAACGGCTCCGTGTGCAGAGAGTTCTGATTGAGACGAATCCCTGATCTTGTCGCCAGAGAAAGTGTGCGCGTGGGACCCGTGAATGGGCAGGTAACTCGTGGCAACAGTAGGGCAAAGGTCGGAGCAGTGGAGAGGTCCATGTCGGAGGAGGCTGTGTTGTATCCAAGATGGCGGCGCGTCGGGTCGATACGGCGCTCAGGACGCCCCTGTCGGCGTCGCGCGGTGGTTCCATCCGTGACATTTAACTCATCTCGCATTGTGTTGCAGCTTCGAGTTGACACGAGCTTGTTAGATGTTCCGGTTTTGTCAGAGGCCCGGTTGTACGATGTCCCGATAAGTAGGATAAAGCCAACAGTTAAGGTGATACTAGCGCTCGGCCGTTTTAGAAAATTGAGAGAGAAAAATTGTTTCATAAGTGAGTGTAACTTTTACAGGACGTTCACATGATCAGTCTGATTGTATATTAGTAGCACATTTTCATTTTTGCTTATTGCATCGTTTATTAGGCGCCGGTTATTCAACAAAACCGCGCAAAACGATGAAATTTGCGATACGATTGGAGACCAAACCCGTAAACCAATTGATCTCAAATTTTAATCATGATTAGATGAAAGACAAACTTAGGGTTATCCCCTGGCACATTTTTGAAATTTAATTTTATACGGCGCCCAGGGAGACGAGAAAATAGCTAATTTTTCACCAAAAATCCACTAATTATTACTAATTAACGAAACAAAAAATGAAAAATGTACCAAGGGATAACCCTAAGTTTGTCTTTTATCTAATCACGATTAAAATTTTAAATAATTTGGTCTACCCATTTCGTCTCCAATCGTATCGCAAAAAGTGTCTACAAAAAGCAGAAAAATCGCTCGCGCTTGCAGCACCTTAACTTTAACGAGATATCTAGATGTTTTACTGGGTGTAGCCATGGTTACCACTGATGAATCAGACCGCAAACTTCATATGGACATTAACAACAGGATCTTAGGATCAGTTTTTCAATACTATGCTCAATTTTTAATTGATGGTAATGATTTATTGACGTTGCTACAACCAATGATATTTCTTGAATTACCGTTTAAACTTAACTACTGGTTTTAGTAGAGTATTTGGTCCTTATTGATGTAAATTAAATCCAAGAAATTACTATTTTAAATATATTAAAACTCTTGATTTATCAAACTATCTCTAAGTGCCTTCACTTGTTTGGCTACTGAGATGCCAATTTTAAAGTTCTACAAGACTAATATTGATTTTTAAGCATTCTTGTCAAACAAATTCGATGGCCAAAACTTATCAGAAATTTTCGCAAGGATTCTTTACCACTTGAAATATAAATAAAACAGTAAATAGAATCACTCAATCGAAAGTGTAAGAATGGTCGAAGGTAAGAAAGGTTTAATGAGCAGCTGACGTCATCTTTATAAACATATCAACACAAATCATGATAACGATTTGCTGATAACATTGGCGTCTACGTCATTTCCCACGTTCTCGTCAAACTCTGAATACTAGTCGATATTTCAATGCGAGAGTTTGCATTGAAAGTGCTGGATGTGTGAAATGGTTCGCGTCACGCTGTTCATACGGAGAGGGACTGAAAGTTCAGACAGAGGAGCGAGATCGAACCCCGGCCTCTAGAGCAAGTTCATGCCTGACGGAGCCAACTTGCTCCATGAAAATATGACGTCCTCATATTCTTCGGTGTTTAATAATACATGGACATCCGCAGGAATATGGCGGGGGGGGGGGGGGGGGGGGGGGGAGATCCCGAGCCCATGGATTTTTTTAAATTTTACTCAATATATGAAGCAATTTTGTGCCAGCCGTATGAAGGTATGAAACGACTCAAGGGGGTTTCTTCTGATTTGTTCCGTAATTTCATACTTTTATGGAGCCATGAACAAAAAAATCACGCAGAAAGGTGCTCGAATATTAAAGAAGAGGCAAATTACTAATGTTTCTGGAAAATAGGCGAACGAGACTTACTGATTTTGCTTTTTGTCATTGAATTCCGAATGCATTCGGTATTTGTATAAGAAAGGCGCCATCCTGACATTTGGCCGTCTGTGTACTAAGTATAGAAAAGGTTATGGAATATTTGAAAACTTTCCTTTAAAAAAAAATTTAATTTTCTTTTCACCTTCAACTTTCAAAAACAAAAGTTAGCAATGCTATAAAGCACGACCTTGATAGAAAGTTCTCGAAGTCCTTCCTTCAAACCCGCCGCTATCCGCTGGGGTTTCTACACGCACCTACACCTGGACGAAGCCGGAATGAGCGGATCGACGCCGCATGACGTGCACCTCGCATGTCGTAGCGTCGCGACGCCGTGACGTCAGAGCGACGTCCTGGAATGCGTCAACGAGTCTCCTAGGTAACTGCCAGCGATTATTCATGAATCAGGACTCAATGGCATTGCGCGTGCTGTTTATTCTAGTCTTCGGGGAAATGGAACTACGACATTAATAATAGCATTGTTTGTTCTACGTATGAATACAAACAGAAATTAGGTAATTTGAGTGAAAATAGAATGATTGCAGCCGAAAGTGGTTGAAAAACATGGTCTTGTGATTGGCTGGCAGCGGGGGGGTCTGAATGTGATCGTGATGATGATTGGTGGTAATGACGACGAAGTGAGGAGTGGGGGGGGGGGGAATATTCCCGACTGAGGGATTCATGGAATATCACTGTCAGGAAGGCTAGCGGTGGGGATCGAACCGGGTCTACAGACTGCAAGTGGGGATCGAACCGGGTCTACAGACTACAAGTGGGGATCGAACCGGGTCTAAAGACTGCAAGTGGGGATCGAACCGGGCCTACAGACTGCAAGTGGGGATCGAAACGGGTCTACAGACTGCAAGTGGGGATCGAACCGGGTCTACAGACTGCAAGTGGGGATCGAACCGGGTCTACAGACTGCAAGTGGGGATCGAACCGGGTTTACAGACTGCAAGTACAGAATGTTACTTGAGTCAAGTTGTCTCGTCTAGTTACTTGTTGTTTTAATATTATGATATTCTTGACGGAGCAAGTTGGCTCAAGGTACCGCTCTGGACTCGAACCAGTGGTCCTTCCTGACCGAGGTTTTCTCGTGGTTTCCCTCAGTCCAGAGGCAAATGTTGGGAAGGTTCATAGGCCACGACCTCATCTTTCCCACAGTCCATTCTCACTTATTCATCGTCGCCATCATCAATGTATCTAAATATAGATACATTTATACCTAAATTATGAGATAGGTGTATTGTATGATGTAAACGTAAATATATATTTAAAAAAGAAGTATGAAGAAAGAAGAATTCGAAATTAAAAATCAACCTAGTTACGATTTCTATTGGCAGAAGGGACTGGAACCGGAACCGGAACCCTTATTAATAATAATATCAAATAACTATTTAGGTTTCTTAACGGTTCCATAAAGGTTATTTTAATAATTAATTTCATTGATTTTTTACTTCATTGCATTTCAAATCTGAAATTATTTACTACCATTTACGGATTTTCAAATAAATCATCACCGAGTCAAATTATTGTTAGACATTTCTGGGCATGTAAGTTCCCAAAAGTCGATTAAAAAAGGAAATTGGATTATTGGCTGAGTTTGATGGAACCGATTGGAACCCTTATGGAACCGGAACCGGAACCGGAACCGGAACCGAAACCGATATTCATTTGGGTTCCAGTACCTGCGGATAGGAATCTGAATTGGTTGAAGTGGGGAAGAGATGTGAAGACATAGGCAAGACAAGCGAACAAGTTGGCTCAGTGTGCACCGCGCAGAACTCGTGTAGCTGCGTAGCGTGTGTTCGAGCCCCGCTCGCAGCACGCATGTCGTGACTGAATGTTCGACGCTATGTTTAGACGCGTATCGCCCATGCTCATGCAGGCAGGTCAGTACATGGCTCATAGCGGGTGGAAATCAATAGTTTTCACTATCATTCTCGCCCAGGGCCAACAGAACACAGGTTTCAAGGCAGTTCAAGCTCGATCCTGCAGTGTTTGGACCTTTTTAGTAAAACTGTCACAGTCATTGACTGACAGAACTCAATTGAAGAGCTATGGTTAAGCGCAACAATTTTACTTTTGTATATTCCAAGATAATCACGAGAAACTGGCTCTGAATTAGCAGTCCTTTGGAAATGGTATATTTCAAATACGATTTTTATACCAATAAACATTTTTTGATGCAAAGAGCAATTTCTTGATAGAGCTTGTTTCGAAGCATGCAGTGCCACATTAATAAGCCCTAATTTATTTATCAAGTGTTCATCATGTGTGTTGCTTGTTTTGTCAGCATTTGTTTTCTTAATTAACTCGAAAAGCGCATGGAAAATTATGAATATACAGTGAGAAACTATTATTTTGTCAACTTCAAACCAAAGTCTTTTCTCAAAGACGTCCCCTTCTCTTTGATAGACTATAAAAAATAAACATAAAAGACACTATAGTAATCATGTACTTTATCTGTTAACTTCAATGTTACTTATTTTATAGTGAACTTTGATGTACCTAACTTCTCTTTTATTAATTGTTGATTAATATTACTTTATTCCGAATATATCATGTAAATAAGTAACAAGCAGCAGATTTTTTTTAAAAATCCTTACATCTTTTTCCTACATATCTATTACAAAGCAAAATTCTACTTACATTTAAATTCTTTATAAACGGATTCATAAGGATATATTCTTTATAGGTAAACATTGGAAAAAAAACAATACATTTACTACACCTTTGTCGCTCCAACCTTTTGTTTTTCCTCAACGAGTGGTCGGTCACAATATAAAAAATGTTGGATGAAATTGAGATACTTACTCTTTAAGGTGTATAAAAAGAATGATACAAATAGGAAACTAGTGTTACGAGATCAACAATACATATATAATTGAATACTTCTTCCTATATTTCAATCCATGAAAACCTCCTTTCCTATTCCTGTCAGAAACACTGCATTATGCACAGTGTCTTTTCTTAGAACAGAACCCCCCTCCCCCCTCCCCCCCGTGACGTAGTTGACACTTGGAAGCGTCTCCATGACAACGCCGGTGTTTGACGTCAACATGCTCTGACGTCAGAGGCGACGCCTGACGTCACGCGGCGTCGGCGTCGGCGTCTAGCGTTGTGCAGAGGAACTACAGGATAAGCGAGCCCTGCGGTGACCTTCGCACAAGGGCAGATCAGCCACGAGATTGGTCAAGTTAAAATAGAGTTCATTTTATTGGATATTGTTCTATGATGAACTTTTTTTTTCATTTAATATGAGGTACTATATCCTGTATATATACGCCTTTATTATACCACAGAAAACTGTATAAATTTAATTCAAAATTTATTTTCAAGTACATTTATTTGATTAGTAAAGACTAAATTATTCATAGAATTCATTTAAATTTTCTATGCCGAGCTTTACAACAGAAAAAATTATTAACGTTATCCTTACGATTTTTTTTTATCGATTACCTCTGGTGCACACTAAAATATTGGTTTTATTAGTAAAATATATATACACTTTAATACATTTACGTGCCCCGCACTTTCTGCAACTTGACTAATGGCGAAGTAAGATGTCGATGATGATGATGATCATGATGATGATGATGATGATGATGATGATGATGATGATGATGATGATGATGATGATGATGATGATGATGATGATGATGATGATGATGATGATGATGATGATGATGATGATGATGATGATGATGATGATGATGATGATGATGATGATGATGATGATGATGATGATGATGATGATGATGATGATGGTGATGAAGAAGAATATGCAGGATGGATAGTGCCATTGCCAAGGAGGTGGTCGTGACCTATTAGTGGGGAACCAATTCCCAGTATTTTCCTATCGACTGAGGGTAACCAGAGGAAGTAGAACTGCGGGAAACGAACCAAGGACCTCCGGAGTCTAAATTACTGCCTGAGCCAACTTGCCAGGACTAGACCTACAAGAAAATAGAAAAGCATACATTTACATTTAAATTAAATTACATACATCATAGAGAATTTAGAAAAATAAAAAAAATTAAAAAGTGTTTAAAAAATTGATTTTTTTTTAAGAATTAAAAACAATATTTAGATGTTCCATACTAAATTATGTAATGTTTGGAGTATGTAATTATATAATGTTGTTGGTAATAATAGTGTTATTCTTAATTTTTTTGTTCGATAACACCGTATTATTTTATTTCGTAATGTTATTTTGTAAATCTACCTAAATCTAAATGTAAATCTAAGCATTGTAAGACTTTTCAGGAATTATTTCGATGTTCTTGTGTAATAATTTAATTGTGGGACAAATAAAAAAAATGAAAAACTGATTCTGAAATTTGATTTTGACTAATTATCTTTGATGTCTCGTGTGGCTCCATGCAGAGGAGCACGTAGCGGTATCAGTGTGAATGGAGCCTTGACAGTGACAATGGGCCCCAACCCTTCCCTTCCCCACCCGCCCTTTAGCGGCCCTAGCACTATTAATAGCACGATCGATAAAGCTGTTGACTGTTGGTATCACAGAGTTCCCAATGACATCACTGCAGGGGAGTTGGCGCTATCAGTTGGTGGTGCAATCATTGCCCTTGAATAAAAAATACAAAAATAAGAGAGATACGTTAATTATTGTCAATCAAAAATGATTGCCACAAGGATAGTGCAACAGAAATCAAAACTGTATTAACATTATTAACATTTTCATTAAAAGAACATTGAAAATAACTAATCGCTAAGTAATGACAAATTATAAAACTGATTGTTGACTATATGAATTGTTATAAATTATTGTGTACATTACAGTTTGGTGTATAAGTTAATATGAATGCGATGACGTAATCATATTCATCTTCGTAAAATTATCCCCTCTTTGATCAGTCTTGATAACAAAACATTCTCAAAGTGTTGTGGATGTATTGATATAGAATAACCCCGCTCTGTTAGGAAAAGAAAGTCAAAAAGCGATCCAAAATAGTGGGGATGAGACAGAGATAGAAGATATTCTCTGTAAGAACGGCGACCTTGAAATCTAATGTCAAGAAGACATAGCCATTTACCACAATTTTCAATACGATCTAGTGGAGCGGTCGCTCCACCCAGCCAAGTCGTACTATACACTCACAGTCACTCAACATACCGTAAATGCCTAATAAACTGAGGAGCAGACCAAACACTTTTACTGTAAGCAACAACATGGCATTTTCGGCCTACTGGATCTTAAAATTGGAAAATCTCACATTGTTGCGATATATCTTAATTTCGAGCTATGGCCCACCCCACTACATATACCAAATTAGGGAACAATATGTTATGCCGTTTGCGAGCTAGAGGGCCGAGAAAACAGTGAAATTACACCACTTTCTGATTCTGAAGATGATATCAGGAAACGTTGCTATCACCGCCACAGCCTAAACGGCTGAACTAATCGATCTGAAATTTTTACCCCATGTGCACTTTTGGCGTCTGATGATACCTTGCCCTTACGAATTTTTTGTGCCGCCATTTTGAAACCGGATGTGACGTTATATCTAGAAAACGGCTGGACCGATCGGAACGAAGTTTGCGCCATTCGATTTAGATGGTCGTCTATATGAAGTATCAATAAAAAAAATATTATTTTCTTATTTTCTAAACCGGAAGTGACGTCATAAATACGCAATATTTAACTTATTTCAAAAAAATTATACTTAAAATACGTACATAATTAACTTACATTGTAACATAGACAATACAATTTATATATTCAAGGTAGCAGTGTTCTCGGCCGCCATTCCTGAAACCGGAAGTGACGTCATATATCTAAAACGCCTGTACCGATTGCAGCTGAACTAGCTCCTGCGTATTCATTCTGCTATTTATTTGAAAAATCAGTTGTGAAAAATGAATAAATAAATTAATGGTACCGGAAATGGCGGCAGGAACCACTAAATGAAACCGGAAGTGACGTCATATATTACAAACGGCATGACCGATTTTACGGAAATATAGGGATTAGGAATTCAGATGGTCGTTCATGAAGGTATCAACTAGATAAAACTAGATTGTTTTCTTATTACCTATACCGGAATTCGGCCGCTATTTCAAAACCGGAAGTGACGTCATGTATCGAAAACGGCTGGATCGATTATAACGAAACTTAAGCTATTCTTCTTGGATAATCATTTTCATCTTACCAAACGCAACTTTTCATAGTAACCAAATCGGTTGAGGCGTATTTTTTTAAAGAAATTAGTCCCTGCTCGGACATGTGCTACAAGCTGTATGAATAAACTAACAAAAGAAGTGATATCCCAGAAAAAACACTCCGTGTAAAAATACCAGCCAAGTCTCTTTAACTATAAAAAAAAATAGAAGAAATCTAAAAATTCAGCACTGAAAAGGAGTGATGTCAAAAAAGGAGCCAAGTCAACGAATTTTCCAAATTTTAATCGTACCATTGAAATAAAAATATCAACCCCCGAGAAATACTTAAAAAAAGGACTTGGCGCATCGTTTTTTTAAAGACATTTTTCTATTCTTAAGCTTATGCCACTCACATACTACGTAGTTCAGAAATGCCTAGAAAAATTGGGACAAAACTTTCAAATTAAATATTGAACATTCTGTAAAATATTTTAAATTTAAATATAAGTACGCAAAGAAACATAGCATTGTCTTACAAGCAATAAATACAGAACAGTTGTGTTTGTGATTGGTAGGTACCTATAGTTTTGTGGGTACATCAACATACCTACTACAGCATTATACTTTGAACCTTCTCGCCGTGTAATTAATTGCTATTAATTAACATTTTATACCAAAAAAATTCATAAATTACATAACGTATTACTTTAGATAAAAATCTAGTCAGTAATTGAGCGAGCGAAGCGAGCGACTCCATTTGGCTCTTTTAGCACGGACCTCTGTTTTTTTTTTTTTTTTTTTGTTTTTTTTGTTTTTGTATGCTAAAGGAAGCAATAGAAGTCGCACCGCTTCACCGATCGACCTGAAATTTTGCACACATGTAAAGACAACCTTCTCTGTTTGCAGACCCAATTTTTTTTTGAAATCCATCCATTGGTTCATTGTTAAAATAAGTATCTCCTGATAGCCTAAAAAATGAAAATGGTCTTCGAGAAATGTGATCAAACTCATATTTAGCATGGTCAGTAAGACCAACAATGTCACTTATTTTACCAATTTTCAGCCGAATCTGTCAAGAAAGTATGCACTTATTGACATTTTTAACAGCTGTCAGAAATGAAACATTGAAAATGAATGTCTTTCCAATGCAACTGAATCTGATTTGCTTTAGGTACAAGAGTGTTTTGATGGTATGTACACTTTTTTAGTGAAAAGCAGATATTTTTATGTGTATTGAGTTGATCAAATTTGAATAATTCAATTTGGATCATAGTTTCCAACAAATCATTTCGAGTTTTTAAGGACCTTGATTGTCTTTTCGTCAATTCGTAGTTCTGATGGCCGTGCCTCCCGTGTTTCTACTTGGCTGATTTTGCATCCAGGAGGGATTAGAAACATAAGCTCACATTTCAATAATATCATCGAGTGGCGTTTGTTCTCTTCTAGCGTTCACACGTCATTCCAAATCTCTCCTGCATTGTGCTTTTTTTCGTTGATAATTTTGGCAATTTGGTGTACTTTGTGAAGGTATTAGTAAAATTGAATCGCTTTTAAAGCATAGATATTAGGTATCTACAGTTTTTGTCCAGGGGATTGATTATTTCAAATTATTTTCTTCTTGGAAACGTTGGATTTATTCCGTTTCTGAGCTTCTGTCTAGCCTGACATTTCCTTGAAGGTTAGGTATATCTCGGATTACACATTAATGGTGGTCATACAATGACACATTGTTTTATATTGATTCAGTGGATCGTAGTTTGCTTTCAGTTTGACTTAAAATAATGTTTTCTGTGTGTTAACGAACGCATATTCGGTTAATTTTTGCGCACGTGTCGTGCTCGCTCATTCAACGCGTTACACAGAGCGTTTTCCTAGTTATTTGAGCAGCATGGCTCAGTGCACTAGTCACTTATACAAATCTCATTGACGGCCTTCTTGTAATGAGCGCTTTCGCTATTTCCCTCAGTCACGATATTGAGAAGTATGATTGATTAATATGACCCTAGAAATAGTGGCAATAACGAATAGACTAGGCCGCTTCCGTTTATTCGTTATTCGTTTATCCGTTTATTTCCTCTGAATATTGACAAAATACCAAAACTGCCAGTAGGTAAGAGTACTAGTTATATTAAAACGTAGTATGATTCGTCGATAATGAATGTGATATACTCAGGAAAATATACTTGTAGAGTTCTTCCTATACTTTTAGGATAGAAAAGTGTCTTTAAAAAAACGATGCGCCAAGTCCTTTTTTTAAGTATTTCTCGGGGGTTGATATTTTTATTTCAATGGTACGATTAAAATTTGGAAAATTCGTTGACTTGGCTCCTTTTTTGATATCACTCCTTTTCAGTGCTGAATTTTTAGATTTCTTCTATTTTTTTTTATAGTTAAAGAGACTTGGCTGGTATTTTTACACGGAGTGTTTTTTCTGGTTTTAATTACAATAAAATATCTGTAATGATATTTATACAATATAATGTTAATAAATTGGATAGGTACCTACCTATAATAGTTTCTGGATGGCAGCATATTATATGACGATGGGTAGATGTTTCCAGGCTGTATCACAGACAAATGGCAGCATATTTATAGATGTTAAGGTTATGAGAGAGTTATTAAATTGGATCAAGTCTTAAACACATCTTAAAGCTGATTTTTGTATTCTCTGTTAAATCAGTTCAGTTGTTTGTCATGGACAGGACTCACAAGACTGTTCAAGTGCTCATCCAGGCGCGTGATTTGTTGTTGCCATGGCAACATTGTCCCATTCATCTACTTAGCTACTGAATGAGTGTATGAATGAACTATCCTCATGTTTATTATCAAGGAAGATGATCGAAGAGGTGTGAGTGCGAAGAGCTGGTACAATAGCTGATATTTTCAATGAATTGAGATAAGAAGATGATTCCTGGAATGTTCCATCACATCACCCTTAACTCATTGAGCCGGCTGCGCCCCGCCCTCGGTCGATACTTTCATTCACAAGTCTCGGCGGTGATGCGGGGGTGAGGGGATGCTGGGTGCGTGGGCGCCCCACCCGCTCCAGCCGGCCCGGGACATCCAGCATCCACACACCCCTTGCTCGTGCTCGTGCTCGCTAACACCCCTTGCTCGTGCTCGCTAACACCCCTTGCTCGTCACACATGCTCGCTACACCCCTTGCTCGTCACACATGCTCGCTACACCCCTTGCTCGTCACACATGCTCGCTACACCCCTTGCTCGTCACACATGCTCGCTACACACCTTGCTCGTCACACATGCTCGCTAACCCCCCTTGCTTGTCACACATGCTCGCTACACCCATTGCTAGTGCTTGCTAACACCCCTTGCTCGTCACTCATGCTCGATACACACCTTGCTCGTCACACATGCTCGCTACACCCCTTGCTCGTCACACAAGCTCGCTACAAACCTTGCTCGTCACACATGCTCGCTACAAACCTTGCTCGTCACACATGCTCGCTACACACCTTGCTCGTCACACATGCTCGCTACAAACCTTGCTCGTCACACATGCTCGCTACAAACCTTGCTCGTCACACATGCTCGCTAACACCCCTTGCTTGTCACACATGCTCGCTACACCCATTGCTAGTGCTTGCTAACACCCCTTGCTCGTCACTCATGCTCGATACACACCTTGCTCGTCACACATGCTCGCTACACCCCTTGCTCGTCACACAAGCTCGCTACAAACCTTGCTCGTCACACATGCTCGCTACAAACCTTGCTCGTCACACATGCTCGCTACACACCTTGCTCGTCACACATGCTCGCTACAAACCTTGCTCGTCACACATGCTCGCTACACCCCTTGCTTGTCACACATGCTCGCTACACCCCTTGCTCGTCACCCATGCTCGCTACACCCCTTGCTCGTCGCGCATGCTCGCTACACCCCTTGCTTGTCACACATGCTCGCTACACCCCTTGCTCGTCACCCATGCTCGCTACACCCCTTGCTCGTCGCGCATGCTCGCTACACCCCTTGCTCGTCGCGCATGCTCGCTACACACCTTGCTCGTGCTCGATAACAGTAACACCTTGCTCGTCGCACATGCTCGCTACACACCTTGCTCGTCGCGCATGCTCGCTACACACCTTGCTCGTCACACATGCTCGCTACACACATTGCTCGTGCTCGATAACAGTAACACCTTGCTCGTCGCACATGCTCGCTACCCACCTTGCTCGTCGCGCATGCTCGCTACACACCTTGCTCGTCACACATGCTCGCTACACACATTGCTCGTGCTCGATAACAGTAACACCTTGCTCGTCGCACATGCTCGCTACACACCTTGCTCGTCGCGCATGCTCGCTACACACCTTGCTCGTCACACATGCTCGCTACACACATTGCTCGTGCTCGATAACAGTAACACCTTGCTCGTCGCACATGCTCGCTACACACCTTGCTCGTCGCGCATGCTCGCTACACCCCTTGCTCGTCGCGCATGCTCGCTACACACCTTGCTCGTGCTCGATAACAGTAACACCTTGCTCGTCGCACATGCTCGCTACCCACCTTGCTCGTCGCGCATGCTCGCTACACACCTTGCTCGTCACACATGCTCGCTACACACATTGCTCGTGCTCGATAACAGTAACACCTTGCTCGTCGCACATGCTCGCTACACACCTTGCTCGTCGCGCATGCTCGCTACACACCTTACTCGTCACACGTGCTCACTACTGCTAGTCACACATGCTCGCTACACTCCTTGCTCGTCATACATGCTCGCTACTGCTTGTCACTCATTCATTGTCTTTCGGTTATATCCTACGGGCTTCATTTCGAAGGATGCTGTGAAACAGTGAAATGAAATTGTCTTTTTACCTGCGCATTAAACGCGAATGTTTTGGAAGTCGGTGGCAGAACTTGTGATTTCGAATCGAAATTAATTACATTCAGTTATAGAAAAGAGGCCCCAGCTGCACGCGGGTCCGGGGCCCGCAGGCCGGTGAAATATAATGATTGAATATTGCTTTTGTTGATGTTGAAGGCGGCGTGCTCTGTCGGCATAAATCGACGACAAACTTGCGACTCCCAAATAAAATAACAATGCATTTTACGGTTTTATTATGACAGTGACTAAAAACTGTTCTGCCGTGTATGCATTTGAATGATTGCCCCATGTTAACAATGTCCGGCCCTCGTAGTTCAGAGCAGAGGTCATGGGTCCCATGGGCCTGGTGCGTGGCCCCCCAGTTCCACCAATACATGGCCAGCACATCATTCTATTTGTTTTATTAGGTTTTGGGACATCAAGATATCGATTTAGGTGAAAAAGCACTTGTAATAATTTTGTACTAGGAAAACGCTCAGTGTAACGCGTTGATGAGCGAGCACGGGTACGTGCAAATTCTCGAACCGGAAATGCGTACACAACGCACAGAAAACATATACATCCATATGGAATTGATTATGATATCAACTTAAAAGTGTATGCTTTTCATCGAAACTTTAAAATAGCATCTAAGCACCTGGTTCATAAAGCAAATCAGAATCAATTTTCAATTGGCACTGGAAAACATTCATTTCGATACTTCATTACTGACAGATATTAAAAATGTAAATAACTTCATACGTTCTTAACTGATTGGGATGAAATTTTGTAAAATAAGAGACAATATTGGTCTTAATGATCATGCAAAATATGAGTTTGATCAGAATTATCGAAGACCGTTTTCATTTTTCAGCCTATCAGGAGATATTTATTTAAATTTTAACCAATGAATCTGAGTAACGCGTTGATGAGCGAGCACGGATACGCGCAACACCTCGAACCGAAATTCTGTCTATCGAAAATGTCATTAAAAGCCAATAATTCTAAAATTTCGCCACAGATTTGTATAGAAATCTCAAAACATTCCTAAAATATTGGTCCAAATACCCATGCAAAGCTTTAAGTTGATCAATTGAACCTTTATGATTGAACTGTTCCGTGTTAATTTTCAAAAATCACAGGATCTCCTTCAAAAAATATACCTGAGACCACTCATATGATATAAGTGTGTCTACACAATATCAGATCGACTGTTGAACGGTCATTATCAGTTTCATTTGCGTTTGAAAGTTTCTGCTCTAACTACCTTGCCTTGAACTGAAGAGTCGAAGTCGCCGTGAATTTGACAGCCAACACGCTAATAGTCCGTAAAATGTCAATAACGTTTGGATTTAAACACAGATTAGTATGAAAATTGTCAAAAATGCAGATAATGTTGGACCCAACCATCATGCGAAGTTATAAGTTGATCGTTCAATCGGTTATAGTTTAAATTTCTAAAAACACAGGAAAGATGGTTTTAAATTTTAACCAATGGGAGGATTTGGCTGAAACTTTGTTTGATTGGGTACAATGTTGGGGGTAATGACTTGTCAAAATTTCAATTTGATCAAAACAACCAATCGAAAGTTAATTTTTTTTAAATTTGAACCAATCAATGGATTTCAAAAAAATTAGGGTCTGCAACAATCAGAAATGTTACGTACATGTGTGCAAAATTTCAGCTCGATCGAAGAAAAACTCTGACCTGTATATCGTCAGTAACAGAAAAAAAAAAAAACAAACAAAAAAAAAACAGAGGTCCGTGCCAAAAGAGCCAAATGGAGACGCTCGCTTCGCTCGCTCAAATATTGCAATTATTGTTGAGGTGTTGGTGAGGTGAATGGAATTTTATAAGTTATAACAAGTTATAACTATAATTCCTGCAAGATTTTCATTTTATCCTGTAGATTAATCTAGTGGAGCGGTCGCTCCACCCAGCCAAGTCGTACTATACACTCACACTCACTCAACATACCGTAAATGCCTAATAAACTGAGGAGCAGACCAAACACTTTTACTGTAAGCAACAACATGGCATTTTCGGCCTACTGGATCTCAAAATTGGGAAATCTCACATTGTTGCGAAATAACTTAATTTCGAGCTATGGCCCACCTGACAACATATACCAAATTTGGGAACAATACGTTATGCCGTTTGGGTGCTAGAGGGCCGTGAAAACAGTGAAATTACACCCCTTTTAAAAGCTATCTGATGATGATGATTCAGATATCAGGAAACGTTGCTATCACCGCCACAGCCTAAACGGCTGAACCGATCAACCTGAAATTTTTACCACATATGCACTTTTGGCGTCTGATGATACCTTGCCTCTTGTGATTTTTTGTGCCGCCATTTTTAAACCGGAAGTGACGTCATATCTCAAAAACGTCTGGACTGATTAGAACGAAATTAGCGCCATTCGATTTAGACGGTCATCTATATGAAGTATCAATAAAAAAATTATTATTTTCTTATTTTCTGAACCGGAAGTGACGTCATAAATACGCAATATTTAACTTATTTCAACAAATTATACTTAAAATACATACATAAGTAACTTACATTGTAACATAGACAATACAAATTATAAATTCAAGGAGGCAGTGTTCTCGGCCGCCATTCCTGAAACCGGAAGTGACGTAATATATCTAAAACGCCTGTACCGTTTGCAACTGAACTAGCTCCTGCGTATTCATTCTGCAACTTTTTTTGAAACTCAATTGTGAAAAATGAATAAACAAATTAACGGTACCGGAAATGGCGGCAGGAACCACTAAATGAAACCGGTAGTGACGTCATATATTACATACGGCAAGACCGATTTTACGGAAATATAGGGAATATGAATTCAGATGGTCGTTCATAAAGTATCAACTAGATTGTTTTCCTATTACCTATACCGGAAATGACGTCATAAATATGCTAAATGACGTCATAAATATGATAATTGACACAAAATTCACCACTTTATACTTTTAAATAGATATTTAGTAAACCTACTTTGTAAATAATTATAAATTCAAGGTTGCAGTGTTCTCGGCCGCCATTTTTAAAACCGGAAGTGACGTCATATATTGAAAACAGCTGTACCGATTGCAACCAAATTTTGGAAATGTGTAGGACTAATAATTATGAATTGAAGACGACATTATTTTCGGCCGCCATTGTTAAAACCGGAAGTGACGTCATATATCGAAAACGGCTGTACCGATTGCAACCAAATTTTGGAAATATGGAGGACTAATAATTATGAATGAAATACGACATTATTTTCGGCCGCCATTGTTAAAACCGGAAGTGACGTCATATATCGAAAACGGCTGTACCGATAGCAACCAAATTTTGGAAATGTGTAGGACTTATAATTATGAATTAAAGACGACATTATTTTCGGCCGCCATTGTTAAAACCGGAAGTGACGTCATATGTCGAAATCGTCTGTACCGATTGCAACCAAATTTTGGAAATATGGAGGACTAAAAATTATGAATTAAAGACGACATTATTTTCGGCCGTCATTGTTAAAACCGGAAGGGACGTCATATATCGAAAACGTCTGTACTGATTGCAACCAAATTTTGGAAATATGTAGGACTTATAATTATGGATAAAAAGACGACATTATTTTCGGCCGCCATTGGTTAAACCGGAAGTGACGTCATATATCGAAATCGTCTGTACCGATTGCAACCAAATTGTGCAATTATGTAGGACTTATAATTATGAATTCAAGACGACATTATTTTCGGCCGCTATTTCAAAACCGGAAGTGACGTCATATATCGAAAACGGCTGGATCGATTATAACGAAACTTAAGCTATTCTTCTTGGATAATCATTTTCATCTTATACCAAACGCAACTTTTCTTAGTAAGCAAATCGGTTGAGGCGTATTTTTTTAAAGAAATTAGTCCCTGCTCGGACATGTGCTACAAGCTGTATGAATAAACTAACAAAAGAAGTGATATCCCAGAAAAAAACACTCCGTGTAAAAAAGGCAGCCAAGTTTCTTTACTTTAAAAAAATTCAACACCGAAAAGGAGTGATATCAAAAAAGGAGCCAAGTCAATGACATTTCCAAATATTTAATCGTATTTTTGAAATAAAAGAATAAACACCGAGAAATACTTTACAAAAGGACTTGGCGCATCGTTTTTTAAATTCATTTTTTGATTCATAAGCATATGCCATTGATATACAACCGTAATTTAGAATTTTTAGAATAATAGGGAAACATCTTTCAATTATATATTATACATATACCTACTGTAAAATATTATCTATTAGAATATGTACGTACGCGATAAAACTTGTTGCCTTTTCTATAAATACACAATAGTTAGTTATCTTCGTAATATTGTTTCGTGGTCAACATAATTAAGTCTCATGCGTTAAACCTTCTCATCATGAAATACATTTCTATTAATCCACATTTTATAACAAAACATTTCACAAAGTACATAGTCACATTGAATTTCTATTAAAAATTTTAACTTTATACACTTGACACTTCAAAAATATATAATAGTGTTCCAAAGACAGTTCGTAATTATTTGACAACGTTTCATGATTTCCTTCAGTCAAGATCAAATTATGAAAAGATACCCTTCTAATATCACCATATTAACAGTGCTATAAGAATATGTATGAGCCCACTTCCAATTGTTATTTAATTCTTCCACCCTTATATTACTTATCTATTACAGCATGAAATCTTTCTACTATCGCCATTGACAAAACTATAAAATAGCCATTACTAAAAGTAGCTTGATTCATAGTTTCTGGCTCTAATAGAAAGAGGAAAATGTACCTACTTTAAATTTCTTTCCACTTTTAGTATTGAATGAGGTCTTTAAAAAAACGATGCGCCAAGTCCTTTTGTAAAGTATTTCTCGGTGTTTATTCTTTTATTTCAAAAATACGATTAAATATTTGGAAATGTCATTGACTTGGCTCCTTTTTTGATATCACTCCTTTTCGGTGTTGAATTTTTTTAAAGTAAAGAAACTTGGCTGCCTTTTTTACACGGAGTGTTTTTTTCTGGGATAAGGTTTACCTATACCTATGTATATGAAATACCTACATTACATTTTGACTACATTATGTATTGCAAGTTGATTCACTAAGAAAAGAATCACATTGATATTGATATTGAGTCTTACATTGATATTGAGAAAAGCCATCTATAAACTTTGCTTTGCTACATAGAGCAACCCAGAATGCAGTGGAATTTCTGTTTTGAAATGTCATTTCTGACAGTTATTGAAACTGTCAATAAGTGCATCTATGTTCTTGACTGGTAGGGCTGAAAATTCGTAAAATAAGAGACAATGTTGGTCTGAACGACCATGCAAAATATGAGTTTGATTGATCAGATTAATCGAAGACCATTTGATAGGTCAAATGGTGGTGTGGCTATAGGCCGTTTTAAATTAAGTATACAAATGTCAGTAAAATGTCTATTACTCTTGAAGCTCATTACAGATTTGTAAAAAATCACTTATAATGCTGGTAGACATGACCTTGCAAAATTTGGTGATGATCGGTCAAACTATTGCAGTTATATACACAGAGTTTCCTTCATCCCCATTGCCAAGCTAACTATAACTACACATCAAGTTTCCGATGCAACCAATGGAGCGAACTTGCTGAAAATCATTTTGACCATAACAAGAATAGTAATTTAAGTTGTGTGAAAAAATTGGCCTGATCCATTACTTCGTTTGGCAGGAGACGCCAAATGCACAAATAAACACACACAAAAAAAAAACAGAGGTTTGAGCCATAAGTTTCAAGTGGAGACGCTCGCTCCGCTCGCTTAATTAACACAGTAACAAGCACAACTTTTCTTAGCAACCAAATCACAAAATCTTATTTTTTAAAAGAATTATAATCTTTGGTGCCACAATATGTTATAAGTTGTAATAATAAACTGAAAAAAGGAGTGATATCCCCATAAAAAACACTCCGTGTAAAAATACCAGCCAAGTCTCTTCAATTAAAAAAAAATATAAGAAATCTAAAAATTCAGCACTGAAAAGTAGTGATATCAAAAATTGGCCAAGTCAAAACTTTTCAAAAAATACTTGGCGCATCGTTTTTTTAGGACATGTGTAGATGAGTACATTTCATTTCCTGCCTACTTCTATACTATTTATATGCACGATGCGCCAAGTATTTTTTGAAAAGTTTTGACTTGGCCAATTTTTTGATATCACTACTTTTCAGTGCTGAATTTTTAGATTTCTTATATTTTTTTTTAATTGAAGAGACTTGGCTGGTATTTTTACACGGAGTGTTTTTTATGGGGATTTACCTACGCCAATAAGAATCTCAGATGACAATCATTTTTAGAAAATTAAATTTACAAATATCAATATTATAGAGAACACATTTAAAAAAATCGTTTTCAGTGAAAAAAACAATTCACACGTTTATTATTATGTACTGAACAATACAACAAGAAACATTACTGGACAACGTAAGAGAAGAATACTGAACTTGTATTCCGGAGGCCGGGGTTCGATTCCCGCGGCCGTCCTTCCTGACTGGGGTTTTTTTCGTGGTTTTCCCTCAGTCGACAGGCAAATGCTGGGAAGGTACCCTACTAATAGGCCACGACCGCCTCCTTCTCACCTTCCATCCTTACCTTCTCTTCACCATCATCTCCCAATCATCATCATAATCATTCATCCGTCGCCATTAGCCTCGCTGCAGAATAGTGCGACGTTAAGAAGCCCCAGATACGATGGTTGCATGAAAGATTGTCAGATTATCGGAATGGTGTCGCCATCACTTGCAGTCAGAAAGCACCTTGCTCACTCGTTTGCTCGGTCGATGCTGTTGCGAAAGTGAACGACGCGGCAAGATTTAAATTTCGGTTTGGAATGAAGTGGGAAATTATTAAAGGGACATATACGTACATGTATATTTTCACTAAATAAAAAAAAACAAGTAAATACAACATATTTTAGCCTTTATAATACACTTCCAGAGAAAATGTAAAATTCAGAAAATATAGTACAATAGGGAATATGTATATATTTAAAAAATATATATAATTCAAAATATCAACATATTTGTAAGTAAATCGCACTGTTTTCACACTAAAGGGTGCAAATTTTCATTCGTAAATATGAAATTGAAAATCTGTTTAAATTTTGGGGATAAAACGCCATCCCGGCGAGTGATGTCATTAATATCAACCAACAATGATGTTGCCACGCATTAAACAGTCAGAATATGCAAAAAATAACATCATTTTATCTTGTCGTGTTAATTGATCGAGCGACTCCTTTTGGCTTCATTTGGCACGGACCTATTTTTTGTTTGTTTATGTTTATCTGTCGTCTGTTTGTATACACGTCGCACCGTTTATCCGATCGAGCTGACATTTTGCACACATGACCAGACCAAATATGAGATTTGCAGACCCTATTTTTTTTTAAATCCCCGGATTGATTCAAATTTAAAAAAAAATAACTTTCGATTGGTTGGTCCGATCAATTTGAAATTTTGACAAGTCATTACGAGCAACATTTTCCCCAATCTTACGAAGTTTCAGCCAAATCCTCCCATTGGTTAAAATTTAAAACCTAATTTTTTTTTCTAGTTTTATAAATTAGAACCGATTGAACGATCAACTTATAAGTAACTTCGCATGATGTTGGGACCAACATTATCTGCATTATTGACAATTTTCAGACTAATCTGTGTTTTAAATAAATCTAAAAGTTATTGACATTTTACGGACATTTTGCGTGTTGGCTGTCAAATTTCTCGAAAATGTTGATCACGGCAACTTTGACTCTTCAATGCAAGATCTCTGGTCCAAGGTATAGTTAAAGCAGAAACTTTCAAACGCATGTAATACTGATAATGACCGTTCAACACTCGATTTGATATTGTGTACACACACTTATATCATATGAGTGGTCACAGGTATATTTTTTGAAGGAGATCCTGTGATTTTTGAAAATTAAAAATGAACCGACCAATCTTAAAGGTTCGATCGATCAACTTAAAACTTTGTATGGTTATTTGGACCAATATTTTAGGATTTTTTTTAGATTTGTATACAAGTATGTGACGAAATTCAAGAACTATAAGCTTTTAATGACATTTTCGAAAGAAAGAATTTCGGTTCGAGATGTTGAGCGTATCCGTGCTCGCTCATCAACGCGTTACACAGAGCGTTTTCCTTGTGATATCAAATCATGTACAGCAACAATAAAAAAAAACGAATTGGTTTGTCTAAATGCACGAATGTAATGCAAAGGACTTACTTTTGTCTTCGGGATGAATGCAGGGAGGTGAAGTGAAAGAGAAGCCGGCTCCTTCTGATGTGGATGCAGTGAGAGAGAAGCTGGCTCCTTCTGATGTGGATGCAGTGAGAGAGAAGCTGGCTCCTTCTGATGTGGATGCAGTGAGAGAGAAGCTGGCTCCTTCTGATGTGGATGCAATGAGAGAGAAGCTGGCTCCTTCTGATGTGGATGCAGTGAGAGAGAAGCTGGCTCCTTCTGATGTGGATGCAGTGAGAGAGAAGCTGGCTCCTTCTGATGTGGATGCAGTGAGAGAGAAGCTGGCTCCTTCTGATGTAGATGCAATGAGAGAGAAGCCGGCTCCTTCTGATGTGGATGCAGTGAGAGAGAAGCTGGCTCCTTCTGATGTGGATGCAGTGAAAGAGAAGCTGGCTCCTTCTGATGTGGATGCAATAAGAGAGAAGCTGGCTCCTTCTGATGTGGATGCAGTGAAAGAGAAGCTGGCTCCTTCTGATGTGGATGCAATGAGAGAGAAGCCGGCTCCTTCTGATGTGGATGCAGTGAGTGAGAAGCTGGCTCCTTCTGATGTGGATGCAGTGAAAGAGAAGCTGGCTCCTTCTGATGTGGATGCAGTGAGAGAGAAGCTGGCTTCTTCTGATGTGGATGCAGTGAGAGAGAAGCTGGCTCCTTCTGATGTGGATGCATTGAGTGAGAAGCTGGCTCCTTCTGATGTGGATGCAGTGAAAGAGAAGCCGGCTCCTTCTGATGTGGATGCAATGAGAGAGAAGCTGGCTCCTTCTGATGTGGATGCAATGAGAGAGAAGCTGGCTCCTTCTGATGTGGATGCAGTGAGAGAGAAGCTGGCTCCTTCTGATGTGGATGCAATGAGAGAGAAGCTGGCTCCTTCTGATGTGGATGCAATGAGAGAGAAGTTGGCTCCTTCTGATGTGGATGTAGTGAAAGAGAAGCTGGCTCCTTCTGATGTGGATGCAATGAGAGAGAGCTGGCTTCTTCTGATGTGGATGCAGTGAGAGAGCAGCTGGCTCCTTCTGATGTGGATGACGTGAGAGAGAAGTTATGCTCCTTCTGATGTGGATGCAGTGAAAGAGAAGCTGGCTCCTTCTGATGTGGATGCAATGAGAGAGAAGTTGGCTCCTTCTGATGTGGATGCTGGGAGAGAGAAGCTGGCTCCTTCTGATGGGGATGCAATGAGAGAGAAGGTGGCTCCTTCTGATGTATATGCAGTGCGAGAGAAGCTGGCTCCTTCTGATGGGGATGCAATGAGAGAGAAGGTGGCTCCTTCTGATGTATATGCAGTGCGAGAGAAGCTGGCTCCTTCTGATGTGGATGCAGTGAGAGAGAAGCTGGCTCCTTCTGATGTGGATGCAATGAGAGAGAAGCTGGCTCCTTCTGATGTGGATGCAATGAGAGAGAAGTTGGCTCCTTCTGATGTGGATGTAGTGAGAGAGAAGCTGGCTCCTTCTGATGTGGATGCAATGAGTGAGAAGCTGGCTCCTTCTGATGTGGATGCAATGAGAGAGAAGGTGGCTCCTTCTGATGTGGATGCAGTGAGAGAGAAGCTGGCTCCTTCTGATGTGGATGCAATGAGAGAGAAGCTGGCTCCTTCTGATGTGGATGCAATGAGAGAGAAGTTGGCTCCTTCTGATGTGGATGTAGTGAGAGAGAAGCTGGCTCCTTTTGATGTGGATGCAATGAGAGAGAAGGTGGCTCCTTCTGATGTATATGCAGTGCGAGAGAAGCTGGCTCCTTCTGATGTGGATGCAGTGAGAGAAATGTTATGCTCTTTCTGTTGTGGATGCAATGAGAGAGAAGCTGGCTCCTTCTGATGTGGATGCAATGAGAGAGAAGCTGGCTCCTTCTGATGTAGATGCAGTGAGAGAGAAGCTGGCTCTTTCTGATGTGGATGCTGTGAGAGAGAAGCTGGCTCCTTCTGATGTGGATGCAATGAGAGAGAAGCTGGCTCCTTCTGATGTGGATGTAGTGAGAGAGAAGCTGGCTCCTTCTGATGTGTATGCAATGAGAGATTAGCCGTCTCCTTCTGATGTGGATGCAGTGAGATCGAAGCTGGCTCCTTCTGATGTGGATGCAATGAGAGAGAAGCTGGCTCCTTCTGATGTGGATGCAATGAGAGAGAAGCCGGCTCCTTCTGATGTGGATGCAGTAAGAGAGAAGCTGGCTCCTTCTGATGTGGATGAGTGACAACAGAGAAGCTGGCTCCATCTGATGTGGATGCAATGAGAGAGAAGCTGGCTTCTTCTGATATGGATGCAGTGAGAGAGAAGCTGGCTCCTTCTGATGTGGATGCAATGAGAGAGAAGCTGGCTCCTTCTGATGTGGATGCAATGAGAGAGAAGCTGGCTCCTTCTGATGTGGATGAAGTGAGAGAGAAGCTGGCTCCTTCTGATGTGGATGCAATGAGAGAGAAGCCGGCTCCTTCTGATGTGGATGCAGTGAGATAGAAGCTGGCTCCTTCTGATGTGGATGCAATGAGAGAGAAGCTGGCTCCTTCTGATGTGGATGCAGTGAGAGAGAAGCTGGCTCCTTCTGATGTGGATGCATCGAAAGAGAAGCTGGCTCCTTCTGATGTGGATGCAATGAGAGAGAAGCTGGCTCCTTCTGATGTGGATGCAGTGCGATAGAAGCCGGCTCCTTCTGATGTGGATGCAGTGAGAGAGAAGCTGGCTCCTTCTGATGTGGGTGCAGTGAAAGAGAAGCTGGCTCCTTCTGATGTGGATGCAATAAGAGAGAAGCTGGCTCCTTCTGATGTGGATGCAGTGAAAGAGAAGCTGGCTCCTTCTGATGTGGATGCAATGAGAGAGAAGCCGGCTCCTTCTGATGTGGATGCAGTGAGTGAGAAGCTGGCTCCTTCTGATGTGGATGCAGTGAAAGAGAAGCTGGCTCCTTCTGATGTGGATGCAGTGAGAGAGAAGCTGGCTTCTTCTGATGTGGATGCAGTGAGAGAGAAGCTGGCTCCTTCTGATGTGGATGCATTGAGTGAGAAGCTGGCTCCTTCTGATGTGGATGCAGTGAAAGAGAAGCCGGCTCCTTCTGATGTGGATGCAATGAGAGAGAAGCTGGCTCCTTCTGATGTGGATGCAATGAGAGAGAAGCTGGCTCCTTCTGATGTGGATGCAGTGAGAGAGAAGCTGGCTCCTTCTGATGTGGATGCAGTGAGAGAGAAGCTGGCTCCTTCTGATGTGGATGCAATGAGAGAGAAGCTGGCTCCTTCTGATGTGGATGTAGTGAAAGAGAAGCTGGCTCCTTCTGATGTGGATGCAATGAGAGAGAAGCTGGCTCCTTCTGATGTATATGCAGTGCGAGAGAAGCTGGCTCCTTCTGATGTGGATGCAGTGAGAGAGAAGTTATGCTCCTTCTGATGTGGATGCAATGAGAGAGCAGCTGGCTCCTTCTGATGTGGATGAAGTGAGAGAGAAGTTATGCTCCTTCTGATGTGGATGCAGTGAAAGAGAAGCTTGCTCCTTCTGATGTGGATGCAATGAGAGAAAAGTTGGCTCCTTCTGATGTGGATGCTGGGAGAGAGAAGCTGGCTCCTTCTGATGGGAATGCAATTAGAGAGAAGGTGGCTCTTTCTGATGTGGATGCAGTGCGAGAGAAGCTGGCTCCTTCTGATGTGGATGCAGTGAGTGAGAAGCTGGCTCCTTCTGATGTGGATGCAGTGAAAGAGAAGCTGGCTCCTTCTGATGTGGATGCAGTGAGAGAGAAGCTGGCTTCTTCTGATGTGGATGCAGTGAGAGAGAAGCTGGCTCCTTCTGATGTGGATGCATTGAGTGAGAAGCTGGCTCCTTCTGATGTGGATGCAGTGAAAGAGAAGCTGGCTTCTTCTGATGTGGATGCAGTGAGAGAGCAGCTGGCTCCTTCTGATGTGGATGTAGTGAGAGAGAAGCTGGCTCCTTCTGATGTGGATGCAATGAGAGAGAAGCTGGCTCCTTCTGATGTGAATGCAGTGTGAGAGAAGTTGGCTCCTTCTGATGTGGATGCAGTGAGAGAGAAGCTGGCTCCTTCTGATGTGTATGCAATGAGAGAGAAGCTGGCTCCTTCTGATGTGGATGCAATGAGAGAGAAGTTGGCTCCTTCTGATGTGGATGCAGTGAGAGAGAAGCTGGCTCCTTCTGATGTGTATGCAATGAGAGAGAAGCTGGCACCTTCTGATGTGGATGCAATGAGAGAGAAGGTGGCTCCTTCTGATGTGGATGCAGTGAGAGAGAAGCTGGCTCCTTCTGATGGGGATGCAATGAGAGAGAAGGTGGCTCCTTCTGATGTGGATGCAGTGAGAGAGAAGCTGGCTCCTTCTGGTGGGGATGCAATGAGAGAGAAGGTGGCTCCTTCTGATGTATATGCAGTGCGAGAGAAGCTGGCTCCTTCTGATGTGGATGCAGTGAGAGAGAAGCTGGCTCCTTCTAATGTGGATGCAATGAGAGAGAAGCTGGCTCCTTCTGATGTGGATGCAATGAGAGAGAAGTTGGCTCCTACTGATGTGGATGTAGTGAGAGAGAAGCTGGCTCCTTTTGATGTGGATGCAATGAGAGAGAAGCTGGCTCCTTCTTCTGTGGATGCAGTAAGAGAGAAGCTGGCTCCTTCTGATGGGGATGCAATGAGAGAGAAAGTGGCTCCTTCTGATGTGGATGCAGTGAGGGAGAAGTTATGCTCTTTCTGTTGTAGATGCAGTGAGAGAGAAGCTGGCTCCTTCTGATGTGGAGGTAGTGAGAGAGAAGCTGGCTCCTTCTGATGTGTATGCAATGAGAGAGAAGCCGGCTCCTTCTGATGTGGATGCAGTGAGATAGAGGCTGGCTCCTTCTGATGTGGATGCAATGAGAGAGAAGCTGGCTCCTTCTGATGTGGATGCAATGAGAGAGAAGCCGGCTCCTTCTGATGTGGATGCAGTAAGAGAGAAGCTGGCTCCTTCTGATGTGGATGAGTGACAACAGAGAAGCTGGCTCCTTCTGATGTGGATGCAATGAGAGAGAAGCTGGCTCCTTCTGATATGGATGCAGTGAGAGAGAAGCTGGCTCCTTCTGATGTGGATGCAATGAGAGAGAAGCTGGCTCCTTCTGATGTGGATGCAATGAGAGAGAAGCTGGCTCCTTCTGATGTGGATGCAATGAGAGAGAAGCTGGCTCCTTCTGATGTGGATGTAGTGAGAGAGAAGCTGGCTCCTTCTGATGTGGATGCAATGAGAGAGAAGCCGGCTCCTTCTGATGTGGATGCAGTGAGATAGAAGCTGGCTCCTTCTGATGTGGATGCAATGAGAGAGAAGCCGGCTCCTTCAGATGTGGATTCAGTAAGAGAGAAGCTGGCTCCTTCTGATGTGGATGCAGTGAGAGAGAAGCTGGCTCCTTCTGATGTGGATGTAGTGAAAGAGAAGCTGGCTCCTTCTGATGTGGATGCAGTGAGAGAGAAGCTGGCTCCTTCTGATGTGGATGTTGTGAGAAAGAAGCTGGCTCATTCTGATGTGGATGAGTGACAACAGAGAAGCTGGCTCCTTTTGATGTGGATGCAGTGAAAGAGAAGTTGGCTCCTTCTGATGTGGTTGAGTTACAACGGAGAAGCTGGCTCCTTCTGATGTGGATGCAATGAGAGAGAAGTTGGCTCCTTCTGATGTGGATGCAATGAGAGAGAAGCTGGCTCCTTCTGATGTGGATGCAGTGAGAGAGAAGCTGGCTCCTTCTGATGTGGATGTAGTGAGAAAGAAGCTGGCTCCTTCTGATGTGGATGAGTGACAACAGAGAAGCTGGCTCCTTTTGATGTGGATGCAGTGAAAGAGAAGTTGGCTCCTTCTGATGTGGATGAGTGACAACAGAGAAGCTGGCTCCTTTTGATGTGGATGCAGTGAAAGAGAAGTTGGCTCCTTCTGATGTGGTTGAGTTACAACGGAGAAGCTGGCTCCTTCTGATGTGGATGCAATGAGAGAGAAGTTGGCTCCTTCTGATGTGGTTGCAGTGAGAGAGAAGCTGGCTCCTTCTGATGTGGATGCAGTGAGAGAGAAGCTGGCTCCTTCTGATGTGGATGCAGTGAGAGAGAAGCTGGCTCCTTCTGATGTGGATGCAGTGAGAGAGAAGCTGGCTCCTTCTGATGTGGATGCAATGAGAGAGAAGCTGGCTCCTTCTGATGTGGATGCAATGAGAGAGAATCTGGCTCCTTCTGATGTGGATGCAATGAGAGAGAACCTGGCTCCTTCTGATGTGGATGCAGTGAGAGAGATGCTGGCTCCTTCTAATGTGGATGCATTAAGTGAGAAGCTGTCTCCTTCTGATGTGGATGCAGTGAAAGAGAAGCTGGCTCCTTCTGATGTGGATGCAATGAGAGAGAAGCTGGCTCCTTCTGATGTGGATGCAGTGAGAGAGAAGCTGGCTCCTTCTGATGTGGATGCATTAAGTGAGAAGCTGGCTCCTTCTGATGTGGATGCAGTGAGAAAGAAGCTGGCTCCTTCTGATGTGGATGCAATGAGAGAGAAGCTGGCTCCTTCTGATGTGGTTGCAATGAGAGAGAAGCTGGCTCCTTCTGATGTGGATGCAGTGAGAGAGAAGCTGGCTTGTTCTGATGTGGATGCATTGAGTGAGAAGCTGGCTCCTTCTGATGTGGATGCAATGAGAGAGAAGCTGGCTCCTTCTGATGTGGATGCAGTGAGAGAGAAGCTGGCTCCTTCTGATGTGGATGCAGTGAGAGAGAAGCTGGCTCCTTCTGATGTGGATGCAGTGAGAGAGAAGCTGGCTCCTTCTGATGTGGATGCAGTGAGAGAGAAGCTGGCTCCTTCTGATGTGGATGCAATGAGAGAGAAGCTGGCTCCTTCTGATGTGGATGCAATGAGAGAGAAGCTGGCTCCTTCTGATGTGGATGCATTGAGAGAGAAGCTGGCTCCTTCTGATGTGGATGCAATGAGAGAGAAGCTGGCTCCTTCTGATGTGGATGTAGTGAGAGAGAAGCTGGCTCCTTCTGATGTGGATGCAATGAGAGAGAAGCCGGCTCCTTCTGATGTGGATGCAGTGAGATAGAAGCTGGCTCCTTCTGATGTGGATGCAATGAGAGAGAAGCTGGCTCCTTCTGATGTGGATTCAGTAAGAGAGAAGCTGGCTCCTTCTGATGTGGATGCAGTGAGAGAGAAGCTGGCTCCTTCTGATGTGGATGTAGTGAAAGAGAAGCTGGCTCCTTCTGATGTGGATGCAGTGAGAGAGAAGCTGGCTCCTTCTGATGTGGATGTAGTGAGAAAGAAGCTGGCTCCTTCTGATGTGGATGTAGTGAGAAAGAAGCTGGCTCCTTCTGATGTGGATGAGTGACAACAGAGAAGCTGGCTCCTTCTGATGTGGATGCAATGAGAGAGAAGTTGGCTCCTTCTGATGTGGATGCAATGAGAGAGAAGCTGGCTCCTTCTGATGTGGATGCAGTGAGAGAGAAGCTGGCTCCTTCTAATGTGGATGCAGTGAGAGAGAAGCTGGCTCCTTCTGATGTGGATGCATTGAGTGAGAAGCTGGCTCCTTCTGATGTGGATGCAGTGAAAGAGAAGCTGGCTCCTTCTGATGTGGATGCAATGAGAGAGAAGCTGGCTCCTTCTGATGTGGATGAGTGACAACAGAGAAGCTGGCTCCTTCTGATGTGGATGCAGTGAGAGAGAAGCTGGCTCCTTCTGATGTGGATGTAGTGAGAAAGAAGCTGGCTCCTTCTGATGTGGATGCAGTGAGAGAGAAGCTGGCTCCTTCTGATGTGGATGCAGTGAGAGAGAAGCTGGCTCCTTCTGATGTGGATGCAGTGAGAGAGAAGCTGGCTCCTTCTGATGTGGATGCAATGAGACTGACCACTGTACTGACTCACAGCTGACTGACTTGGACAGGAGTTCACGTGATAACAGTGATAAGAGAGCGACCAATCAGCGCACATCATTCGTCATTCGTCCAGTTTGTTGTCATTACGTGAAATCTAGAGTCTTCGTGCTGCCACGCTCCCGGGAGGTCGTGGTTAGCGTGGAGATTCATCGCCAATGAATCACAATGTGCCCAGTCAGCTAGTTAAATGTTATTTAACGAAATCTAGTATCATCGGCTAAGATATTAGTCTTTTAGTGCATCTATAAATTTAATTAATATATCATATTTATTATCTACCATCTAAATCTTACTGAATGGTCGTATTGAGAGAATTACAAGAACAAATTGAAATCGAACTGGCCGAAATATTTTTATTAAGTGTGGCCATCCAAACTAAATAGGGAAGTCTCCTGAAATTTTATTCTAGTAAATTTCTATAAATTACCACAAATAATAATGACAAATACACTTATTACCTGTGAAATATTAAATTTTCATTCATAAAAATCGAGTTCAAATATCATAGGATTTTTGGCGGGATAAACGGCCTTTAACAAGAATCAGAACTGTGATGTCATTTCCAAGTCTTGAACATTGTGTTGACATGGGGATTCCCTTGTTGCCATGGCAATATAGCAAACTGTGATGTCATTGCCAATTTTCCTGTTTTTAAATGAGAGGAGATCTATCAAACTTTGTAAATGAATTACATGAGAACTATTCGTCCAACAACAAAAATAATACCACATCTGTGTTCAGCAACATCTCAACTTTCATAAAATAAATATTATTCTGAATTCTAATCTTCACGAGACTTCCCTATTCAACAACAACAACAACGTGAAATCTACGCTACCGTCATTGAATCGCAATCCGGCATCAACCGAAGAAAATGGCAAATATATCAACACAATCAAAACAGATCACAATTGCCACGAGAAATAATCAAAATTAAGGGGAGTTTATCAATGCCCTGCTTAAACCAGTAGTTAAGTTGAACATCCAATTAAAGTTCGTTCACGATAAGAATTTCACTGACGTTTTAGTCGATCACGTCGTTCATTGGTCAGTCACTTGAACACTGCCCTGTCAATGGCAAGACTTTCTTCTTTGTATTATTGAAATTGTATAAATTATGTCAAATACACTATTTTTATTATTAGAAAATATTAGAAAAATTGAATCAAATTGATTTATTTCCATCTTCAGTCGTATTATACATAGTTTTGGATTATTCTATTGATATTTTCATATGTAGATATACAATTGTTCATTTGACTACAGTAGTATCTACACGGCCGCCATTACGGCTTGCAATTCTAATCGTGAATGAACTTTACAAGGAATGAAATTGGATGTTGCCATGTCCAAATAGTCTTAATTAACTGTTTAAAATTTAGCAGAGTATTGAAAACACGGATTAATATACCGTAGATTATTATTATTACAGTGCATGCCCAAAGTAACCACTCCGCAAAGATAAAGATCCCAATAATTACCTGTGAGCACGTTGATACGCCGCGAAGTCCGAGGATCTCGTCCAACACGGTAACAACGTGATCAGCGAGAAACAACAGACAGCGACATCAGCTAGACCAAAGAGCCGAGTTGAACGACTCATTTCTAATTACCTACACAAGAACAGAAACAATGAGAAAGCAGCAAAGTAACCCCCAGAAATTAACTTTATTTTAACTCTACAAGGCTGAAATGAGCAAAAGTTACGCCACCACATACTAAAACTACTACTTTACAAGTAATGAACGGTACTAACAGCAACTTATGTTTACTTTACGTTAGTCTACTGACGCTAGCACAAGTGGTGTTTTAATACATGTCAATGCACAATGCTGTCCGGATAGCGCCCTCTGCGCGGTTACCCATAGCAGTGCATCAAAGTGTTCGAACTGCATCAAAGTAGTCCGTCCACATCACGACCAAAGCACTGAAGTACGTAGAACACTACGCCGAAGCGCAAGTCCACGCATAGTGCCGAGGAAGTGTTGCATTCCAACGCAACTCATGTTCGATTCGAATGAACCGCAGAGAAGATAGCACAAGTCACGCCACCGCACTAACAGCACTGGTGCACGCACAAATGAGCGAGACACGCAACATTCAGCGCACATGAACCGTGCAGCAGAGAGATACAGTAACGCAACCCGTGTTCACTTTAGTTACTACTAATATGGGAACTATTCCAGCCTGATTATTGGACATGCGCCGGCCAACGCAATCCTGTCGAGCATCATCTGTCGTTATCATGCGAATCTGAAACAATAGAGATCAGTTTTGTTACTCTCAGTTGTTCGCGTGCTCGTTTTGTCCTACAGTTTTGTCAGAAGGTCTTTGGGCATGCACTGGAATAATCATTTAAAAGTATGTATCTAAACATGTAAACCAAAAGGAGTGTGTGCTTTTAATTTCTTTAAAATGGTTTTTGTTGTTCTGAATCACACTGGGCTTGGTTCTTGTCAGACGTCACCAACTCTAAAGACACGTGATCTACAGGACTGATTCAGCCTGTGGAGGGAGTTTTGTTGGTCCCCTCAGATGCTGGGAATCTGTAAACAATTCAGTTAGTCGACGGAGATCTCTGAAATACCGGATTCTTCATCATCATCAACGCTCTTGTCAGTAGCTGGGAATCCTCAGGACATGGAACGCTGATAGATGATGACTGGTGTCGAACCGCGGACTCTTGGTCTTGATCGGAGATCCCTGGGTCCTCATTCACGAAGCGCGGTTATCTTGTGTTAGCTCGTAGTCCCAGCAGAGATAACATTGGCCCCGGTGGAGATTTGGCTGTGTAGTAGTGATCAAGTAAATTGATTGGTTTCTATTTGAATTCTTAACATGGCTGAACCATTCACGTCGAGGTATGAGAGAGAAATGATGTATTTTCTTTCCTGTCCCTCACCTATAGATAATGACTAATTGTTGACGTATCCGGGCAACTATGATTGTAACAGTGACATTTAGTAGTTATTGCTGTGGACAACGGATTGTTGACGGTTGAATATTCCAGCAGATTATCCACTAGCAACAATAGCAGCCAATAATATACATAATAAGTGATAACAATAATGTAAATATCCGAAATAACTCATTTTTAGCGCGTCCTTTATGCACAGCCAGCCCCAGTGAACTCCATGGTTAAATATTGTAACTAGAGACGGCATTGCAGGCAGTTTTAGCTACGCCTGAGAGGTAGGCAACCAGCACGACACATGCGCATAGATGTGGCCTACCGTCTAGGAGCAAATTATAATGCCCGTCATAAAATACGTAAATTTCAGAGAAAAAAAACAGCTAATAACACACCAATTCATAGTTTTCTCGTGACGTCACGTCACGTCTCTTTCGGTCGGGCGGCCATCTTGGTGTATCACATTCTGAAGGATGGCATACCTGTCATGCTGTATACATGATTTGTTTTGATTGTAATAATGTTAAAATGTGTCATTTAAGCTCAGGAAATACTCTAATAAGCATAAGACTCACGCTTTTACAATATACCATTGATTATTTAGCAGTCAATGTAAAAGAAACTAGCTGTAATAATCACCAAATAGGCGACATTATTTGACGAAATTGCGCCTTCTTTTAAGTGGCCCAGGTGATGTAAATTCGACCCCTAGCGCTCGCTCCAATCTAGACCCTTATCTCCTAATTCATTTTCAAATATGTTTTTTTTTGCAGCGAGGCTAATGGCGACGGATGAATGATTATGATGATGATTGGGAGATGATGGTGAAGAGTAGGTAAGGATGGAAGGTGGGAAGGAGGCGGTCGTGGCTTATTAGTAGGGTACCTTCCCAGCATTTGCCTGTCGACTGAGGGAATACCACGAATAAACCCCAGTCAGGAAGGACGGCCGCGGGAATCGAACCCGGGCCTCCGGAATACAAGTTCAGAGCGTTAACCACACAGCCAACCTGTTCCGCTCTTCTCAAAACGATTTTATAATAAGTTGCGGTTACCAAAATATTGCATAAAATATACAAAAGACAACAAGAGCAAATTATTATAAGTTGTTATTCGTTAGTTTTATTAATATGAAATGAAATGATCTGATCAAACTCCAGTTTACATCGATGTAAATGAGGAAAAGGTTATCTCGGGCAAAACGTCTGACCTCTTTCCTCTCTGCTTGAATCACGGCCTTCATTTGGCATGAGCATACGTTGTAGAGAAGATCGTGACAAGATGCTAGCGTCTGGCTTGATCTGTTTTCTGAGTCTCATTGGTTCCTCGCTTCAAGCTCCTCCAACTCATAACAACGGTCAAGGTAAGATCATAGCTGCATCAGCAGATTACTTACAACCAATCGAGGCAAAGTCTCAGATCTTCTCTTCTTGTTGTCATACACAATCTCTACACAACTTGAACACTTCTCGTGTCTAGTTTCTGAGATACATTTAGTTTTCTCCTCAATGTTGGCCAATTATGGCAGGATAATAATATGAAGATCTAATTTTTATGTATTCATAACTTTGAACAAAAAACTTTTTTTTTGTTGATAGATAAACATTTTGTAGGGGAAAAAATGGAAAACAATACCAACGTCTGATATTTTAACTAGGAAAACGCTCAGTGTAACGCTTTGGTGAGCGAGCACGGGGACGTGCAAATTCTCGAACCGGAAATGAGTACACAAGCACAGAAAACATATACATCCATATTGAATTGAAATATAATCACTCAATCAACACAACATATTATGCTTTTCATTGAAACTTGAAAATAACATCTAAGCATTCTGGTAAATATAGCAAATCAGATGCAATTCAACTGGCACTGGAAAACATTCATTTTGATACTTCATTCCTGACAGATATGAAAAATGTTAATAAGTTCATACGTTCTTAACTGATTGGGATGAAATTTTGTAAAATAAGAGACAATGTTGGTCTTAATAATCATGCAAAATATGAGTTTAATCAGAATTATCGAATACCGTTTTAATTTTTCAGCCTATCGGTAGATATTTATTTAAATTTTAACCAATGAATGGATTTAAAAAAAATTTGGGGCCTGCAAACAGAGAAGGTTGGTTTTACATGTGTGCAAAATTTCAGATCGATAGGTGAAACGGTGCAACCTGTGTATCGTCTATTAACAGACAAAAAAAAAAAAAAAAAAACAGAAGTCCGTGCCAAAAGAGCCAAAAGGAGACGCTCGCTTCGCTCGCTCAAAAAAATTTAAAATTTAAAATTGAAGCTACACCAATCTGAAAAATAAGAATGTACTTGTCCCCCTCCCCCTCCCCCAATATGCGCACTAATTATGAAACACTCAATATAATTAGTGAATGACGCTGGGATTTAGTGTACCAAGATGCATCATAATTATTACGTTACACGTGGAAAAAATAAAAAATCCAATGACAAAAAAGAATGGAACATGGCCCCTCATAATTATTTTGGTTACATATTACCAAAAATAGGGAGGGAGATCCAGTGTCATGAACTCATTATTTATATTTTTGGGGAATTTTAGCTTAAGTGTGTGTGTGTGGGGGGGGGGGGGGGGGGAACTACGTGAGATCACCCCCTCCCACAAAAAACAACGTATTCGTTCTTCAGTTTTCTCCAAAATAGTGACGCACAAATTCTGAAACTTGTTGGTACACTAAATTCAAGTGCCATGCACTAATTACAGTGAGAGTTTAAGAATGCGTCGGGAAGGGGTGGAGGGGGGGGGGGGGGGGAAATTCACGGACCATTTTTAATAGTAGTATAGACAAAGATATTATTAAAAGAGTATTCATAACAAATGGTGTTGTATGTATGTACACAATGTATGTAATTTGTTAGGACATAAATTGAAGTGTTGTGCAACATCGGGAGTATCGAGCTGTGCGGCATCTCATGCAATTTCACACCTTACAAGCAAACCCAACGCTTGTAATTCATTCTTTAACACAAAAACATCATTACCTGGATTAGCCATGGCGATATAGGACATAAAGGAGAAAATAATTAAATACAATACCATCATGTTTAGAGCCAGACTTTCAATATCTTGCTAACTTTTAAACAGTCGATTAGGACTATATTGCCATGGCAACAACCAATGATAATCCTGGAATGGCCGTTAAAACCTTAACGACTGGTTTAGCAGGCCATTGAAAAACCGGCCCTTAGGACTGATTAAATTTAAACAGTTGATTAGGACTCAAAGTGACAACAGTTGATTATGGCCACAACCAACGACATTTCAGTTATTAAAAACAGCTCTGATAAAATGTGTTTCTAAGATTATGGCGGATGCGCGAGGCGGATGGGGGTCTTGCCCCCCCCCCCCCCCCCCCCCTCCCAATCACCACTGGGGTCGTGCTCTTCACAGACTTTCGTCTGCCCAACCTCATTCTTACTGGGAATCTCATGATGATGTTGTTTGCACAGAGCTTCAGACGGAGGATAGACTCGAGTACCAGTTCCTGCCAGTGGCGGGCGAGCATGTGCACTTCAAGGTGCGCGCGCCCCATGACGAGCATAACTACTCCCATGATAGACAATCTCATGATGATGTTGTTTGCACAGAGCTTCAGACGGAGGATAGACTCGAGTACCAGTTCCTGCCAGTGGCGGGCGAGCATGTGCACTTCAAGGTGCGCGCGCCCCATGACAGCATAACTACTCCCATGATAGACAATCTCATGATGATGTTGTTTGCACAGAGCTTCAGACGGAGGATAGACTCGAGTACCAGTTCCTGCCAGTGGCGGGCGAGCATGTGCACTTCAAGGTGCGCGCGCCCCATGACGAGCATAACTACTCCCATGATAGACAATCTCATGATGACGTTGTTTGCACAGAGCTTCAGACGGAGGATAGACTCGAGTACCAGTTCCTGCCAGTGGCGGGCGAGCATGTGCACTTCAAGGTGCGCGCGTCCCATGACGAGCATAACTACTCCCATGATAGACAATCTCATGATGATGTTGTTTGCACAGAGCTTCAGACGGAGGATAGACTCGAGTACCAGTTCCTGCCAGTGGCGGGCGAGCATGTGCACTTCAAGGTGCGCGCGTCCCATGACAGCATAACTACTCCCATGATAGACAATCTCATGATGATGTTGTTTGCACAGAGCTTCAGACGGAGGATAGACTCGAGTACCAGTTCCTGCCAGTGGCGGGCGAGCATGTGCACTTCAAGGTGCGCGCGCCCCATGACGAGCATAACTACTCCCATGATAGACAATCTCATGATGATGTTGTTTGCACAGAGCTTCAGACGGAGGATAGACTCGAGTACCAGTTCCTGCCAGTGGCGGGCGAGCATGTGCACTTCAAGGTGCGCGCGTCCCATGACAGCATAACTACTCCCATGATAGACAATCTCATGATGATGTTGTTTGCACAGAGCTTCAGACGGAGGATAGACTCGAGTACCAGTTCCTGCCAGTGGCGGGCGAGCATGTGCACTTCAAGGTGCGCGCGCCCCATGACAGCATAACTACTCCCATGATAGACAATCTCATGATGACGTTGTTTGCACAGAGCTTCAGACGGAGGATAGACTCGAGTACCAGTTCCTGCCAGTGGCGGGCGAGCATGTGCACTTCAAGGTGCGCGCGCCCCATGACGAGCATAACTACTCCCATGATAGACAATCTCATGATGATGTTGTTTGCACAGAGCTTCAGACGGAGGATAGACTCGAGTACCAGTTCCTGCCAGTGGCGGGCGAGCATGTGCACTTCAAGGTGCGCGCGCCCCATGACAGCATAACTACTCCCATGATAGACAATCTCATGATGATGTTGTTTGCACAGAGCTTCAGACGGAGGATAGACTCGAGTACCAGTTCCTGCCAGTGGCGGGCGAGCATGTGCACTTCAAGGTGCGCGCGCCCCATGACAGCATAACTACTCCCATGATAGACAATCTCATGATGATGTTGTTTGCACAGAGCTTCAGACGGAGGATAGACTCGAGTACCAGTTCCTGCCAGTAGCGGGCGAGCATGTGCACTTCAAGGTGCGCGCGCCCCATGACAGCATAACTACTCCCATGATAGACAATCTCATGATGACGTTGTTTGCACAGAGCTTCAGACGGAGGATAGACTCGAGTACCAGTTCCTGCCAGTGGCGGGCGAGCATGTGCACTTCAAGGTGCGCGCGCCCCATGACGAGCATAACTACTCCCATGATAGACAATCTCATGATGATGTTGTTTGCACAGAGCTTCAGACGGAGGATAGACTCGAGTACCAGTTCCTGCCAGTGGCGGGCGAGCATGTGCACTTCAAGGTGCGCGCGCCCCATGACAGCATAACTACTCCCATGATGGACAATCTCATGATGATGTTGTTTGCACAGAGCTTCAGACGGAGGATAGACTCGAGTACCAGTTCCTGCCAGTGGCGGGCGAGCATGTGCACTTCAAGGTGCGCGCGCCCCATGACAGCATAACTACTCCCATGATAGACAATCTCATGATGATGTTGTTTGCACAGAGCTTCAGACGGAGGATAGACTCGAGTACCAGTTCCTGCCAGTGGCGGGCGAGCATGTGCACTTCAAGGTGCGCGCGCCCCATGACAGCATAACTACTCCCATGATAGACAATCTCATGATGATGTTGTTTGCACAGAGCTTCAGACGGAGGATAGACTCGAGTACCAGTTCCTGCCAGTGGCGGGCGAGCATGTGCACTTCAAGGTGCGCGCGCCCCATGACGAGCATAACTACTCCCATGATAGACAATCTCATGATGATGTTGTTTGCACAGAGCTTCAGACGGAGGATAGACTCGAGTACTAGTTCCTGCCAGTGGCGGGCGAGCATGTGCACTTCAAGGTGCGCGCGCCCCATGACGAGCATAACTACTCCCATGATAGACAATCTCATGATGATGTTGTTTGCACAGAGCTTCAGACGGAGGATAGACTCGAGTACCAGTTCCTGCCAGTGGCGGGCGAGCATGTGCACTTCAAGGTGCGCGCACCCCATGACGAGCATAACTACTCCCATGATGGACAATCTCATGATGATGTTGTTTGCACAGAGCTTCAGACGGAGGATAGACTCGAGTACCAGTTCCTGCCAGTGGCGGGCGAGCATGTGCACTTCAAGGTGCGCGCGCCCCATGACAGCATAACTACTCCCATGATAGACAATCTCATGATGATGTTGTTTGCACAGAGCTTCAGACGGAGGATAGACTCGAGTACCAGTTCCTGCCAGTGGCGGGCGAGCATGTGCACTTCAAGGTGCGCGCGCCCCATGACGAGCATAACTACTCCCATGATAGACAATCTCATGATGATGTTGTTTGCACAGAGCTTCAGACCGAGGATAGACTCGAGTACCAGTTCCTGCCAGTGGCGGGCGAGCATGTGCACTTCAAGGTGCGCGCGCCCCATGACGAGCATAACTACTCCCATGATAGACAATCTCATGATGATGTTGTTTGCACAGAGCTTCAGACGGAGGATAGACTCGAGTACCAGTTCCTGCCAGTGGCGGGCGAGCATGTGCACTTCAAGGTGCGCGCGCCCCATGACGAGCATAACTACTCCCATGATAGACAATCTCATGATGATGTTGTTTGCACAGAGCTTCAGACGGAGGATAGACTCGAGTACCAGTTCCTGCCAGTGGCGGGCGAGCATGTGCACTTCAAGGTGCGCGCGCCCCATGACGCACACCTGGCGCTCACGTCGGCGGCGAGCATAACTACTCCCATGATAGAGGTACGTGAGATTCACTCCACCTTCAGATCAGTCAGCTGCGGACAAGGATGAAGTGCAGTCGATCAAGTAGGGCTTTCTTCTATCAACACGTAATGCAATGAACGTCGGCCAATAGACGTTCTAAATCTAAACCATAAAGTTCTAAACGTTCATTGCATTGCTTAGAAGAAAGTCGTAATTTCACAAGGAAATTAACTAACTGATTTTTTCCCCTGAAAAGACCAAAGAGACCGATGAGTCTTATTGACATATACAAATTCAAATTTTGGTGAATTTTTATCAGTTTTTATATTTATTTTGTGTTATTAACTCAATTTACAAAACAAACAAACAACTCCTTACACACTTCAAATAGAGTAGGGGAAGTTACACTCACCATAAAAATATAGAGGTCACAAATTAAAAAAAAATTATGTGAATTCGAGTTAGCCAATCCTAAACCCAATTTACATCCTTAAAAATGTCCATATCTTCTCCTCTTTCGTTCCATATTCATATTCTTAGGGTGAATTAAAAATAGCAATGCAAACTATTTTGGACATTATTTTATAAAAGTTTAAAAGAAATAATGATATTTAGAATATTATCATATTCTTAGGACGAATTAAAAATACATTATCATAAGTATTTCTCTCGCTCGGGATGCATCAACTCAGAATAACTTCGAGCTAACTTGTTGAATGCGAGTGTTGCAGGTGTTTGTTGGCGGGTGGAAGAACACGAAGTCCGTGATCCGCGTGAACCGAAACAAACCCGACGTCGTGAGCGTCGAGACGCCCGACATCCTCACCGACGCCGAGTACACGGGCTTCTGGATCCGCTGGTCTGACGGCGTCGTCACCGTCTCTCAGGAGGGCGAGTCGACGCCGTTTATGTCGTGGCGGAATCCGACGCCGTTCACAGTCACGCACGTCGGCGTCAGCACGGGCTGGGGCGCCACGGGCACCTGGCTGATTGAGGGTAAGAGGCCGTGTTGGGGACAGCCTGGCTGATAGAGGGTGAGAGGCCGGGGTTGGGGGCAGACTGGATGATAGAGGGTGAGAGGCCGGGCTGAAGCGCCACGGGCACCTGGCTGATTGAGGGTAAGAGGCCGGGTTGGGGACAGCCTAGCTGATAGAGGGTGAGAGGCCGGGGTTGGGGGCAGACTGGATGATAGAGGGTGAGAGGCCGGGCTGGGGTGCCACGGGCACCTGGCTGATAGAGGGTGAGAGGCCGGGTTGGGGGCAGACTGGATGATAGAGGGTGAGAGGCCGGGTTGGGGGCAGACTGGATGATAGAGGGTGAGAGGCTGGGTTGGGGGCACCTGGCTGATAGAGGGTGAGAGGCCGGGTTGGGGGCAACCTGGATTATAGAGGGTGAGAGTCCGGGGTTGGGGGGCAGACTGGCTGATAGAGGGTGAGAGGCCGGGCTGGGGGCAACCTGGCTGATAGAGGGTGAGAGGCCAGGCTGGGGGCAACCTGGATTATAGAGGGTGAGAGGCCGGGTTGGGGACAGCCTGGCTGATAGAGGGTGAGAGGTGGGGTTGGGGGCAGCCTGGCTGATAGAGGGTGAGAGGCCGGGTTGGGGGCAGCCTGGCTGATAGAGGGTGAGAGGCCGGGTTGGGGGCAGAAGAATACTGGATGATAGAGGGTGGAGGTGGCAGGAGCAGTTATCGGTAGAGAACGATTTCTGAAAAGATTTCAAGTTGCGGCGAATGCTGTGATAGTTCCCAACCCACACACAACATCTTCACCTCCTCACAGAAGTAAAACGCCCTGATATGTCGACAGGGGCATCGAAGGACGTGATTATTTATTTCTCTTCAAAACTCTCTCGTCACTAAGTAAATGGGTTACTCAATGAGTTGGGAAAAATAATCCCCCCCCCCATTTCCTACCCGACTGTATTTCGTGAAATAATTATCGGGGACTTGTGGGTGGGCGAGAAAGGACTATCAAATTGATCAATATTGATGTGATGAACTTGCCCAGAAATCACATACAGTTTGGTCATATTAGTGAAAAGTAGTAAAACATTATTTGAAATACGAAATATTTGAAATATTTGCCACCCACTGCCATCGCCCAATATCATAGAAGTAGTAGGTAATCTATAATGTTACCACAAGTGCCGCATATTAAACGGTAAATCTTACTTGACTTAAAGTTAAAGTTAGTTACTTAAAGTTTAGTTACTTGACTACCTGTCTTAAAGAGACCAAATCATATTTCCTGCCATTATGCAGAAGTTGGCTGGCTCAAACTCCAGGAAAGACGTAATTTACATATATGCAACCTAGTCAATAAAATCCTAGAAACTGGACAACCAGAATACCTCCATAGCAAACTCACTAAAAGAAAAGACATTCATTCAGTAAACACATGTGGTAAAAATAAACTCTTTTCACATTCACACTCTACGAATTTATTCCAAAGATTGTTTTCATTTAATGCAGTGAAATATTATAATGAGATCCCAAACTCTATGCACAGCGTACAGCACAAGCTATTTAAACCACTTCTTAAAAAAATGTTCCTGGAGAGAAATAGAGCTAATACATAATATATTGTAGAAAAGTACCTAGCCAGATGTTACTGCAGACGCACATCACATTACATACATACCTTGTAATATAATTAATCATGAAGTTTTCAGTTCCTTCAAGTATCTGTTACTATTGTCTTTGTTATTATTACTCTAATTATCCATATATTTTTTGTTCCTTAATGTCAATCAATAACTTATCCATAGTCGAATTATACATTGTAAAATTTTCCTTTTATTCACATATTTACTTGACACTGTACCACTTATGTTAACAAAAGAGTTAAGTGGAAGAGAAGCCACTGGCTTAACTTCGCTCTAAAAATAAAGATATTTATTATTATTATTACTTGCACTTCAAGCCGGGTGACCTTGGCATGAAGGATTTCTGTCCGTGTTTAAATTTTTTCACGCCTTACTGAAAACCCCACACACGATCAAACTTCCAGGCTTGTCAAGTAAGTTTGTCATGCAAGATTGACATGTATGGACCATTTACTATGTGACGTCAGTACCACTAGAGTCATACGACTGATGGATAAGAAGAAGAGGATAACGGACCAAGATCCGGGTGCGCGCGCCTACGCAGCCTCTTTGAGGTACACGTGCCATTGCTACTTCCGGAAACATAACTTCACTTTGTCTAGGTACACAGTAGTTACTGGACTTTGATTTCCATTGCTTTGTTACAACGTTATCTTTTTCATTAGTTGGTCAATTTATCAGATAATATTATCAAATAAAAAATAAATCAAATAATATTACCTTTTGAATTTATACACCAAAGTTTAAGTATAACTTTGCCCTGAAAACTTGAAAGCATTGGCCATTTTATCTTATATTTTGATCTGGTTTTATTTTTAAAAATAATTACCTAAATACATCGAAGTTGGAAATATGAAATACCTCATAACTTTTAGGAGATCAAAATATTGTACAAGAATGAGTCAACGATGCACAAGAATGCTGTTTTCCAAATAGACTGTAAATAGACAGCCATAGGTAATAGGAAAATAGCGTTTTAAAAGTCTTCCTTCATTTTCATGTTTTATATTTACCTACGGAATTCCTGCCTAGACGTTCCAGGAGATCGAGGTAACCTTGAAAGTACATTACCGCGCGGTGTCATACTCGGCAGAGTACACATGTACACTCGGCCAAACAAAACTTGAACGTTCAATAAATCTGATAGGCTGATAAATGTAAGATCGCACCATCAGAATTCATTCTAAGCGATCTCAGGTCTCACTCTAGTAGGTGACCTCACATTTCAATGATAATAACAAGCTTTGATTGGTTATGGGACATGACCAGCAGTCATTTAAATTTGGTCAACGTTCTAGTTTTGTTTGGCCGAGTGTACCTATTACATAATTATAAATAGATCCTACTTCCTCGCCACAAACAGTGACGGTTACGTCTCAAATGACGAGAAATATTGTGAGATGGTTTCACCTAGCGTCGTGTCTAATGAATCTATTTCTTTCTAACAGGAAAGAATACAAACTGAGAAATTATCGACTTCCAAGGAGAACCTCAACGCACAGAAGTGCGTAGGTACCAACATGATGATAAACACTTGAAACACAATTATATTATTTCGTATACCTACTAAATAAACTTATACTTTTATACATTTTTAATAAGTGTTTATTAGTTACCCTTTGTTACTCTATTCTTCAATATAAAAATATACTCTTATAATTTTGTATATCATTATTTTGTTCTTGATAATACTTAAAATTTTGAACTTATAATAGGTTTTTACCTGTCATAAACTACAGTTTTTATATTTGATACAATATTTCGCTCCATATTCATTGAGCGTATTCAGGTAATGACATAAAATGAAGCTTGGTTAATATGGAGGAAAAATACAAACTATAGTTAACTTATTTGAATAATCCAAACTTTATTTATGCTTCAATTAAATTCTTTCAGTATCAAGACAATCGAGTTTGTTTATAAATGTATAGGTAATAAACTGGTTTGAGTATTGAGTAAAATTTGAGAAAAATTGAAAAATTTGAAAATTTTGAGTATTTTTGTGAGGACCAATTCATCTTGTGATAGAATTAGTATTTGACCAACTTGACCATGCTATAGGAATGCAAAATCAACTTGGAGATGCTTACTTCATTCATTATCTATTCAATGAGTAGACCTCAAAATGCTGATCGCAGGGATCTCTACAGATATACCTTGATCAGTAGATTCCAAGAAGCTATGAAAACAATCATTGTTGCTTGCCACCATCTTGAAACATTTCTTGAACGAACACAACATCTTTCAAATCAGTTCTAATCAAAAATAGAAAATACTTTAAAAATGAAATTCATCTACCAAGAAACGCATACATTTGAGAAGAGGAAGTTTGAAGGGGAGAAGATAAGGACGAAGTATCCAGACAGAGTGCCCGTGAGTAGTTTGACACAATCTGACACTAGCTATAGTTGCTCTTCGAACAGGTCATTTACAAGCTCGTGGTTGAAATCAAACATTGAACACGACTTGGCACAAGTAAAAACGGTATTTGCAAGAGCGGATTTGCTGATGGTCAGGTTCATTGGCAAGAAATTCTTGGTATCAATAAAATCAGAGTTATAGAGGATTTATTTGGATGACGAAATCAAATCTTTTACAGCCAATCTAACAGTTTTTAATACCGTATTTACTTTGTCCTACCTGTAAGCGTACCTTATTCAGCAGGAAGGAAGGTAGGTAGATAGGTAGGTAGGTAGGTAGGTGGGTATACCTTCACTCGGCCAAGCTGAACGTTGACCATATTTGAATGACTGCTGGTCATGTCCCATAACCAATCAAAGCTTGTTATTATCAATGAAATGTGAGGTCACCTACTAGAGTGAGACAATGAGATCGCTTAGACTGACTTCTGATGGTGCGATCTTTTATTTATCAGCCTATCAGATGTATTGAACGTTCAAGTTTTGTTTGGCCAAGTGTACCTACCTATTTCGTAAATACATAATTTTCCAAAAGAAATATTAGACTTGAGAAACACAAATCTTATCTTATGACATCAGAACGAACGTTCGTGTCAACACACGCAGTGAAACACATTGCGTAACATTGTTTTTAGTTTGTGCAAAGCTCCGGTGCAAAGTTTGCACAAACTAACTTTGTGTTTGTGACACACGCACAAAGATGAGCATGAACATAATCAACACTAGGTAACACTTGCCTTTGGCAAAAGTCAACGCAGGAATATTTGTGCTCAAGCTATTATTTTTTTCTTGGTTTAAGTACTGTACTTTTATACTCTATGGATTTAGTGCAGAAACTCTCAAAAGCATCGTGTTTTCGCTGTGATTTGAAGTAGGCTTGTCTCCCTCAGGTGATCGTCCAGAAACTGCCGACCGCCAAGCTGATCGGCCTGGACAAGGAGAAGTTCCTCGTCCCGTCTGAATTGACCGTGGGTCAGTTCTACTTCCTGATCCGGCGTCGCATCCAGCTGCGTCCCGAAGACGCCTTGTTCATCTTCGTCAACAACACGATCCCGGCGAACAGCGCCACCATGGGCAGCATCTATCAGGTACTCAACCTTCTCCCGCCACCATGGGCAGCATCTATCAGATACTCAACCTTCTCCCGCCACCATGGGCAGCATCTATCAGGTACTCAACCTTCTACCGCCGCCATGGGCAGCATCTATCAGGTACTCAACCTTCTCCCGCCACCATGGGCAGCATCTATCAGGTACTCAACCTTCTACCGCCGCCATGGGCAGCATCTATCAGGTACCCGACCTTCTCCCGCCACCATGGGCAGCATCTATCAGGTACTCAACCTTCTCCCGCCATCATGGGCAGCATCTATCAGATACTCAACCTTCTCCCGCCACCATGGGCAGCATCTATCAGGTACTCAACCTTCTACCGCCGCCATGGGCAGCATCTATCAGGTACTCAACCTTCTCCCGCCACCATCAGCATCTATCAGGTACTCAACCTTCTACCGCCGCCATGGGCAGCATCTATCAGGTACTCAACCTTCTCCCGCCACCATGGGCAGCATCTATCAGGTACTCAACCTTCTCCCGCCACCATGGGCAGCATCTATCAGGTACCCGACCTTCTCCCGCCACCATGGGCAGCATCTATCAGGTACTCAACCTTCTCCCGCCATCATGGGCAGCATCTATCAGATACTCAACCTTCTCCCGCCACCATGGGCAGCATCTATCAGGTACTCAACCTTCTACCGCCGCCATGGGCAGCATCTATCAGGTACTCGACCTTCTCCCGCCACCATGGGCAGCATCTATCAGGTACTCAACCTCCTTCCGTCACCATGGGCAGCATCTATCAGGTACTCGACCTTCTCCCGCCACCATGGGCAGCATCTATCAGGTACTCAACCTTCTACCGCCACCATGGGCAGCATCTATCAGGTACTCATCCTTCTCCCGCTACCATGGGCAGCATCTATCAGGTACTCGACTTTCTCCCGCCACCATGGGCAGCATCTATCAGGTACTCAAGCTTCTCCCGCCACCATGTGCAGCATCTATCAGGTACTCAACCTTCTCCCGCCACCATGTGCAGCATCTATCAGGTACTCGACCTTCTCCCTGATCGTAGAATTCCAGAATTAGGAAGAAGAGGTTGGTAAAATCTATTCCCAGTTAGGACCTTCAGAGCTAAATGAACAGCTGAACAGCCTGTGTCAATAATTATGTTGATACGTCAAAGTAATATCGACGCTAAGGTATCAGATAAAAACTATCTGTCTGTCTATCTGTCATTGAATAATATTATCATTGTATAAAGCCCGATTTACACGGCCCCATTTATTGAACAACTTCTGTGACATTCATCTTTTTCACACAATTTTGCATTTACACGATGCAAACACTGTGACAACTTTCTGTCACAGAACTTAAAACATGTGTTATTTTCCTTCAAGAAATGTGGCCAAGACTTTGTCAAAGACTGTGTCACAGAAGTTGTTCAATAAATGTGGCCGTGTAAATCGGGCTTTAGACAAGTATTCGAAAATTGTAAATATATCAATTGATACAAAAATAGTTTTAAAAACTGTAGGAACGTTTTAGATTGATTCGAAATTTTATGTCAGAATACGGTACTCAGATAGAATGGACTTCACTAAGAAGTATGCACAGAGACAACGGATCAAGTTGGTTCAGGCTTGCCTGAAGGTTGGCTTGCCTGAAGGTTGGTGCAACCTTGTCAGAGGTTCCGGATTCGATTCCAGCGGCCTTCTTTCATGACTGAGGATTTTCCACAGTCATCTTGTCTCCAAGATTCCTAGTATTCTTCCCTTTCTTATATCTTACGATTTCCTTTGTGTTTTCAGGATTACCACGAAGAAGACTCCTTCCTGTACTTGGCGTACAGCGACGAGAACGTGTACGGTTCGAGCCCCGCTTCCGGCAGGCATTGATCACGGACCTCCGCCACTCTACAGTCCAAATGACATTTATCACATGTACACAATGGTTCAATACAGAGCAATATACTTCTCTTGACTGAGCAAACAACAGTTGATGTCTTTAAAAACTTTATTAATAGCTTGCACGAACTTCTTTTGTTTTATATCAGCAATTCAAAATTATTGAATTTCCCACCTGAGGAAGAACATTTTGTTGGCACGTAGACGGGTCAGATTTATAACTTTATTGAGGTAAATCGATGTATTTTTTAATGTGAGTGATTCTTCTTTCTGGCACCACATTGATATTTTTAGATATTTGACCACACACTCTACAATGTTGTGTACTAATTTTACCGCACTGTCTTGACTGCTGATAACTTCGCTGTTGAGCATCACAGATTATATCAATCTGCATATTAAAGCTTAAGTAAGCAGCAAAATAATGCCATGATAAAACGAATGCTTTATTTCAGTAAGCTTTGGTAGAAATTATTCAATATTTCTTAGAGATTCGCAAATTTATTTACCCCTTGTCACCATCGATTGGCTGATAATTAATTATTTGTGTAAAGTTCACTATCTGATAATCAAGAAGCAATGCATTTCAATTTCAGTAAGTGCCTTCGATTGAATAGAAATGAGATCAAATCCCCGAGCACCGAAACCTTTTGCTTCCCATAACGTCGAAATCTTATCCCTGACCGCCGAAAATAATTGGAATTATCGCTTTGCTGCGTTGCCAAGAGACTTTTCAGGCTTGGCGAGCTTAAGGTGGACACATCGAATGCCGCATACCATATTTAATTTTTATTGAAATTAACAATATTTATTAATTTTTCCAACATTTCATCTATATTTAAGTAAGAAATATTCATAAAATGATCTGTAACTTGCAACTCGGGACTTATATTGAGTTTTTATTTTATTTTTTAGAACGTGATTACATTTTTAACACAGGAGGTATAGGAAAAGTATTCAGTTTTTGGTGTATAACTTTTAAAATAGCTCACGTTGGTATAGTTTTACATTTTTTCTTTAGTATGTCCATATTCTACTAGAATTCTAGTACTAGATTTCTACTAGAAAATAAGTTTTTTGTTGAAATCTATCGACACAAAAAATTATATCTTCATTTTAGTCATCTTGGCCGCCATAAGCTATAACAAAGGGGGACAATATGAGTTTAAAGTGGTCCCACTGCTCCAGCCATGGTGCTTAGAATTCGCCGTAATTCATACAAATCTCTGAGGAAACAATGCCTCAAACAACAGCATAAAACAATTATATCTTACCGTGTGCTCTCCAATTATATGTTTTTAATTCAAGTTCCAATTAAACTATCCAAAAATAGTTCATATTTGTAGTGCAATGTTGCCAGATTTATGGTAAATTTCACACATTGTACACATTTTCTTTCTTATTTGGCCCGTGACCCCATATTTTCAAACGGCAGTCTTGTTCTAAAAATTATTATCTTTAATTTGAGACTATTTTCAACAATTTGTCATTCCTCTTGCGGTTTTAGGAGCAATTTTAGGCCAATTTTCCGGACGATTTCATGTCTCCCTGTGTTATCTTATGGGGGAAAAGATGATCTTCAATCAAGAATATCTAATTATTTCATACCGTAAGGGGCAAATATTTTTTGCTAGTTGTATGTAATATGGTTTCATTAATCTTTGGTGTGAATTACAGCAAATTCTCATTCCTATGCCGAAACCCTGGAACCCCCTTAACTCAAAAACTAGTTCAGGATGCTAGTTTTTTTGGCGATATTCTAGCATCAAATTTTATATAAGAATGCAAAGTTACAGCAAATTTTATTGAAGTTGGGGTAACGCTCTTCCCCCCTTGTTTTTTATAGCAATTCCAACCTCACAATACTTGCCTCAAACGATGTGGTGATTGTAGAAGCTCGGCACGGCACGGAAACGGATTGATGACGCATCAAGCTGCGTTTACAGTCCGCTCGTGCAACGGTTGCTTGCAGCCCGCAACGCGTATTGACCAATCCGGAGCCAAGGCCACCTGTGTCGCAGCGACACGGCGACGCGGCACAAAAGATAAACATGGTTCATCTTTTTCGGTTGCGGCTAGAGTTTATAACTGCTGTGATCGCCGATATGTGTTGCTTTCTTGTATTTTACAAACAATATACCGCAAGAAGAGTATTTATATAAACATTGGACATATTATGTAGTGCAAATGATTTATTTTCGCTTCTTTAAAATCTAACCTTGAAACGATTCTGTGCATGTTGCTTCTAGCAGCAACCGTTGCTCTGGCGGACTGTAAACGCAGCTTCAGGCCCCGGATAGATTTACGAACACACGGGGTGAGGTCCAAAATAGGAGCTGGTTGGGCATTGACGTCACCATAGGATTTACGGGTTGAATCAAACTTGCCGCGTCAACAAACGAGCTGAAACCGTGCCCATAATGCCCAAGCTCAAGAGGTCGGGCTTTCTGATCCAACATGGATGCCTGTATTTCCATTCATTCGACTAAATTCGACTCAAGGTCACGCTCAGGTGCTTACGTCACGATGTTAAAAGGATAGGGTAACTGGGCGACCTGATTATAAATCGGTATGCACCCACGGTTATCAATGTCGCCGACAACTGTGACACGATAACTGTGACGTATTCGGCGACGTCACCGATGTAGCGTAACTTCTACATCCTTGACTCTCACACGACCGCGATAATGAGTCTGATATCAAGACTCACAGAGACTTGGTGACGGCGTCAAACACTTTGTATTGAGGTGTCAGTTGGCAAACAAGCGAACTATTAGCATCGTCTGACGAGTGACGCCACCTATCGAGATTAATAGTCGGTATAATGAGTTGCAATTGAAATGAGAATTGCATGGTTGTTTAGTTGTCGAACTGATGATCCTGGAAATTAATACTATACATAATTTATTATGCTAATTAAGCGAGCGTCACTACGATACTCGTATGACACTTTCTCGCAATTTTTTATATTTAGGCAATTCCCAGGTAACATCGTTCAACCAATCGATCTGAAATTTTGCATACACGCTAATGTCATAAAGAGCGGTCAGAGGTAGGTATAATTTTTGGTCGAGATCGGTTAAAAAATTAAAATGGAACAGTTTGACAGAGAACAACTTAAATTTTGGATGATCATTGGGACCAGCATTCGAGGTGTTTTTTTAGACAAAATGTCCAGAGCTTCAAGAATTGACATTTTACGGGCATTTATGCTTGTTTTAAATATTTGCAAATGTAGGCTATCCAAATAAATTCAAATACACAATTCTGGCTGCTTCTTTGACGCATGTTCTCTTTCTCTATTCCAAGGTCTATTATTAAGCTGAAACTTTCACTCGAATATGAATTTGCATGCAATACGAAGGCTCGCTTACCAACGCGTTACCTATGTATCAAAGCGTATATCGTTTGCCATAATTTAAATATTTAATACAAAAAAATAAACTCATCGACATTCATAAGGCCCGGAATAACCAAAGTTAAATTGTGCTGGATTAACTAACTTTTGGATTAAATTCAATTGTTTCACTCATTTGGAGGTATCTGATTGGCTTTGCCGCCAATTTAGTCCAATATTTAGTTAATCCGGTTCAGATTAACTTTGGTTATACCGGCCCTAAGGAAATGAACGCAGCCAATCAATAATATTACATAATATTTTATCTGCTGCATTTTCTGTGAATTAAGTGAGTAGGACAGCATTGGGTGGAAATGGATTTTGGAATAAAATTCAGTCGTTACTTTATTTTCTTAATTCTCAAAACAAATATCGGGGGTACACAACACAGGGTATAATTACGGAGCATTAGTAATTGATTGATTGATTGATTGATTGATTGACAATTCCTCATTAATGATTCACATGCAATGTTGTGAAAACTACACAATGACCAAGCCTCTTGCCACATGGATATCTAATTAGTTGATTGACTTGTATGTTCATAGACAGAAAAAGTAGAGTGTCGTCAAGAGCTCTTGTAGTTCAGAACAAGGTTGTCAGAAGAGCTGCTTGGTTTATGTGTCTAATTCTTCATTCACTACAACAGTAACAATGGATTGGTTTACAAGTATAGAGCCATTTTATCTGCTGTGTAAGGCCGTCGGTCAAGCACCCTACACTATAAGTGGCGACGCAAATGGGCGTGTGATTCAGATCAACAAGTATGCTGTTGTGTACAGTGCTTTCTGCTTCACCATTCAGATTCTCTGCTGCGGCTACACTTTCAGTCAGCTCTCCTTCGTTCCCGATCAGGGCGCGGTGCATTTCTTGCTCGACACATTTGTCTTATCGGCCGATGCTTTCTTGTCGCTCGGAGCAATTGCTAGCAGTTTGATAAATGCAAGGAGAATGCTTCAGTTTCTGATGAAAGTACAAATAAGTGATCGGGAATATAATTCAAATGATCTTCAACTACACAAGAATTTAAGAATGTTAATTTACATTGAGTTGTTGTGTTTTTCACCAGTTTTAATATCATCATTATTTCTACCTTTTCTGATGCCATACGACAACCAATGGTCACTAATATCCTGGGCTTCTTTTTTCTTACCGAAAGTCTTTTACTCCATTCAAATATTACAATTCGTCAACGCCATATTGGTCTTGAAACTAAGGTTCAGAAGAATAAACGACCAACTGAATGGTGTGAAATGCATTCCATCTGAAGGACTGATAAAGCTGCTGATAGCTCATAGCCTGCTGTGTGACCTTGCTGTAGAGGTCAATGACATGTTTGCGCGGCAACTTCTCTTGTATTGTGCGTCGGTCTTCATCAACGTGACATCTCAGAGCAACTACTTGTTGTTCGACTTGATCAAAGTGTTTGGAGGTGAAGATGTTTCGGGCATCTTCTTTGTGTTGGACGTCTACATTATCGTCGGCATGGCTGGTTTCACTGCTGCGACGGCGTTGTCGTGTACCAGCACAAGTGAAGAGGTAGGCAACTGGACCAGAGTTGTGAAGAGTACCTTTTGGAGAAAACAGGATATAGGTGTAATCTCGTAGTGGTTTCTATGAGCTTTTAAAATTTCTGTTTGAATAAAAAATATGGATGCAATTATTGGATCATCATTTGGCATTGCTTAAAATAACATTTATGCCTGGTTGTACAATGTCCCAATAAAGTTAGTGGCGGGATTTATCGGTTGAAACATTGGCAACAGTCAATGAAAACAGCCATAGAGACCGCGCAAGTTCACTTTAAGTGAACTTTATCTTACTTATCGGGAACTTTCACTTTAAACCCGCGCTTATCTTTGAATTGTATTTAATAAATCTTCCTCTGTACCTTCGTCGATGTCCTAACTAGTTACGCTGCAAGGTTTGTATAAAAGTTATACAAACCTTGCACTATACGGGACTATAATAGATTATGCCGCGATTAAAAAAGCGTATTTGCAGTACCAAATAAAGCATAGTAGATGAAAATTTGCCCACTCATTGATTAATTTTAAAAACAACTACGTGAATGTTCCTGAGATAAAGTTGTGTTTTAAATTGTTTTCGTCCACCTCCATTTACATTAGCACGTAGATGCGTGGCATAATTGTGTACCAAACCGGCCATCGGAACGCTTGCATAGCTCAGGCAAGAAAACGACTGTACTGTATTACCCCTATTGATCAAATTCCATTATATAAAAATAACTAGTACTTGTATCCGATTCAATCTAATAAATTTCATAAAAATCCATCATCTGCCACCAATGTAATATTTAAGCACCTGAACCCTGGCCTGAACGAACCGAATCGAACCGCATTGCATTGTGGTGCTTTGGTCATCGATGCCGACGTTTGGCTGTTCTCACTTCACACATAGAGCTAGGAGCATCTCATCAGCAATTTATTTCTAGTCTAAGAATAGGTAATAAGTTTCCTTTTAAATTTATTTCCTCTAATTAATAGCAACATTATAAGTTATAATGTCTCATTTAAGTTAATTACATAGGAGAGATTGAGTTTAATTGTGCTTTATGTACCCCAAAAAGAAACCTGCAGAAATGACGTACGGTCGAGGACAGACAAAGATGAACCCGCTCGCGAGAATTGAATTGCAGGTAGGTTCGTAAATGGAGTTAAAAATTAGCCGATGAGAAACGAGTGCTGTCGACCATTATCATACTTAATTTAATGTAAAATACTTCCACACCTTTAGGTCACTTAATTCGCTTTTGCTTAACTCCATTTCAATTATTTAAATATACACTATCTTCATATATAACATCAAATGAAAGAAAATTGACAGGGAAGGCAATTACATTTAATTAATCAAATTAAACAGCTGAGCAAAGATAATTGCATTTCATAACAGCTTTTCAGCCGATCAAGATTGACGTCATGATTGCGAGTGCCGTTTTACCACCCTTACTCCTTGGCTGAAGAATAACTCCATTTACGAACCTACCTGTACCTGTCCTATGCCCTATAGGTATAGTGCCCATATATATACTGCCCTATACCTGGCAGTGGCAATGCTAAAGTTGTTCATCTTTGCCTGTCACCGACCGTAAAGGTAATATAAAACGTATATTGGATTTCAATTTGCAATTATTTAAATCTACTTAGGTTTTGTTTTGTCCGTTCATACATTACCAAGTCAATATTGCAATTCACGCAACGATGTTTATTCGGTCGATTTGTTTGTCATTCATGACCCAAATTAACATGCCGTGCAACGTTCAATTATCTCTTTAATATTCCATAAGATTATCAAACAAACGTCTAGTTTAATAATAATTAGTTTACAAACGTGAACGAATCAACTAAGTACAATTATCATATATTGATTTTTATCGTTGGGTGTGAAAGTTGCTGCCTTTAAAGTCAAACATATTCAAGAAGAAATTAAGGTTATGTACACAATTATTCCTAGATAAACAATTTTGTGAAACGTGTGCACTACAAAGCTGACAAGTGGTATTTACATGTGCGTAAATTTGCAGCTCTATCTGAGAAAAAGATGTGGTGATTTGAAGAAATCCTGGTTGAATTTTCGATGACCGGCGAAAATTCAAACCACTAACGAAGGACTTCATAAAATTCTATTCCACAAAACGCACAACGCATTGCGTCTGTATTTCTATCGAAAATGTTCTATTATCATCGTGTTTCTATGCGGTCTGTCCTTGGTTCCGGATACTTCTTGGAAGTATATTAAAAGCTTGAATATCCGTTCACTTTACTCAGGAGCTAAAAGATAAAAGAATGGCTTCAAATTCTTGGTATTTGTGATGATCTGATAGCTTAATTGATATCTTAATATTGAAATTCTGTTTGAATCACACCGTAGTCATACTATTTCTGTCCTACAAACCATCAAGTACCCAACTGACATAAAACATGTTTTGAGTAAATCGTCAAAACGTGTTTCAATCTTTTTCTTGTCACTGCACCAAAGAGAAAAATATATTGGGGTGGGATTGGATACATTTCCATTTATCTCGAACTCAACTCGATGAAAATATATTTATTTTTATATGTTTTATATAAAACGAAAATGATGCAATCTTGAAGTTGAGCTTGAAAACAGAATAGTGGGAAAAGAATTACTTTTATAACGTGTGTAATAAAGGTTTAGAAATAATCTTCATTTTCTGATTTTACGCTCAACTTCAAGATTCCATAATTTTCGTTCCATTCATTCAAATTGACTGAAAGTTTAACACAATCGATCTTAATATATGTTCAATATAATTTAAATTTTCAGCGTGATATCGTAAGTAGTTTTGAAGAAACAGCGTCCCGGCCATTGGAAGTTTTCTCGACGCGCGCTATTTGAGCTCCGTATAATCCATTTTTTGACAACTAAATTTGAACAGCTTTAACTTTTTTCCTACCATAGTAATGTTTTTGAAACTGACACATATTAAATTTTGGTATGTTTTCTAATATGTGTACAAATTTCAGAATCCTATCTATAATTGTTTCGATATAGTGACCTTTCAATCAGGGGGATTTTTTTGCGCCACCCGGTATATTAAACATTAAAAAAAAAAATTCTTGTTCAGTAACACTAAGTATAAAATGGAAACAACCAATGACATTCCTTGAATGACTCTGTTAAGTTAATTACTTGTTGTAGCCGAGTATTGATAAACTGAACCTAAATCTATTTCCTCCTTGATTACACGGTAAGCCATGATTAAAACATTCTCTCTGATTCTCTCTTCCAGGCGAGCCGGACTGGACCGCTGCTGCACAAATCTCTCGTCTACTCCACACAGCCTCGCGCGGCTCTTGCTCAAGTAACACTAAGTATATGAACTAGCATCTTTCATCCCGTGCTTGCGTCTTCCCTCTCCTTCCATCTTACAGGATCTCACATGCGTTCTGCGGAGCGTCATACACTTATGAAAAAAAAACTTTATAAAATTGTGCAGTTTTTCTTTAATTTTTATGTTCACATCGTAAAGTTCTTCTAATGCCACTATACGTACATACATTTTTTTACAATAACTATAAAACTTGTGTATTTTTTAAAATTGATTTAGTTTTATGCAGTACAGTTTATACCATTATTCAAAAAGTATTTTGTGAAAATTAGTAAAGTATTTTCCGATTTGTAGCATTTTTATTTAGATTTCTTAATTGATATAGATAGACGCCAATTCACGATTACATAGTTTTCAAGTAGGACGAGTATTTTTTTCATTGTACAGCCTAATATTCCATCGCCATCATGAAAACTAGGGTTCGATTCTGGGCATCCAGTTTCTATTATATTAACATTCACCAAAATGTCAATTTACTCTCGTGATTTCACTTTGAACTCTGAAACAGGAAGGAGCAAGTTGGCTCAGTCGGAGGTTCGGAGTTCGACGCTCTGGGCCTGAAGTTCTCAGTCGAGAGGCAAATGCTGGGGGATTCCCGGCTTATAGTCTACAACCACATCCTTCCCACTCCATTCTTACCTATTCTTAAACGCTGTTTAACCATAGGCATTAATACCGGTTAAAGCAATTCAAAGTTTTGGGATATTTCGTCATGTTTTTTGTGAAATTATTTATTTTTGTTGTCTTTCGATTTTCATATCAAAATCTTCCTCAGGACAATAACTTAACAAATTTTATAATTAAAATTATAATGTATTAATTAAAAACCTGTTTAATTAATACCGGTTGTTTAGCCGCGAAAGAGAAAAGTTAGAAGTATTTTTTTGTACCACCCATTTCCTCAATTAGGGTCAATAAGACCTGAATTGTAACGAATGAGGGTAACATTACCTATAAGACCTGGGAACCCTATCCTATAACTTTTGACTTCCCAATTCACCTGATTCCATCAGAATGGATATGGGAAAACGTTCTAGAATATACCTCCAGGTCGAAACGGAGTGCAAAGTAAAATCAAAATTATAACTTGAAAACTTAAACTGTGTGCTAAGTTTCCTCCCCGTCAAACACTTAACGAACTGCTGTTCTGGACGAAGACATGCATCTTGCTGTTGCAGTTCCGCGGCTTCTCACTGCAACTGTTGCACCGGCGAGTGCAGTTCACAGCATGCGGCTTGTTCCAACTCGACAACACGCTCATGCACTCGGTGAGAAGCGAGCGTTATTCATTCACGCATTCAGAGCGTCATCTGAATTAGGCACCGAGTGTTGACTCACTTTTGTTTCTGAAAATGAGAGACAGCGCGATGGGTGGAAGAAATTAGCAACTCTTGGTATGATCCTCATACCTTAGTTGCAGCAGTTAGTAAACATTACTCATTGTATGCATTCTTACAATAATACGCCAAATGATATTTCGCTGTGCATAATGTATGAAGTGTAAACAATTCCACTGAATCTGATAAAATTATTAGTTTGCTCCTCTCTTTTACCAATTCTGAGCTATTTTGAGTTATCGGTGGATTTTTATCGGTTGCAATGGCCACGGCCAATGAGAGATTATAAAATTGCCGATTCTTCGCCCCACGTTTTCGCCGATTTCTCTCGCTAGTGGCGCTGGGGGTATGAACACTCGGTACCTATACGCACACTTCAAACAATACAAAATGCTTCAATTTGAGTTAAAATGCATAGTGAGTGTCTTCCCCCCCCCCCCCGCCTACAATTGAATTTGTACACAAGGTCCACTAAATAGGTGCTGCGCGCTAGTATTTAGTGGACCTTGTTTGTACATTTTGAAAACCCGTGATATAACCCCCTCTAAATCCTCTCTACCATTTTTTTCTAAATTCTAATTAAAAATTGCACAAAAACAAATGACCCCGAAACTCTCTGTATAAAATGACATATTTCAAAATATTAATAATGACCGCCCCCTCCCCCCCCCCCCCCCTCCCCATCACCGCTATATATTTGATCCTGAATATACCTTGAGCATTGATCGTACGGTTGTACCCACATGGCTCACTCTCTGTTTATTTATTCGTTTGGCCGTTTGTTTATTGCTCTGTATTTGTTTTGGAGGCACTGCCCAGGTCACACAGTCACTACTGTCATATGACCGGTCACATTCGTTTTTGTCATTTTTCCTGTATTTTTATAACCTTATGTATTTAAATAAAAAAAAATCATAAAAAAATATTACTATTTAGCATTGCTTCAATTAAACAAGGTGGATGCGAAAGCCAGAATTGTTATCAATAACTTAAGAAATTTTAAAAACCTATGTATAATATTATTCAATGAAGATGTAAAAAAAAATCCTGATTGGTTGAAAAGTGAATATGAACCGTTTGTCCGATCAAATTCAAATTTTACATTATTTTTGGGATCAACATTTTAGGAAATTCTGCCAATATTCAGACCACGTGTTTTTTGTAGTAACTTTGTGAAATCAATAATGAAATGTATACTCATGTTTCCAGGGTATATAGAGTCGCAATTATTTTCCCTCGCCTTAGCTGAGCAACTTATCTAGAACTTATTATAGTAACTCTAAACTGCTTGTTTCACTGATCAAAAGCCCTACACTGACCTCCTTATGCAGGTTAATTACAATTAAATAATAACTATTGCTCTGTACGCAGCCAACGCGTTTCCAAATGCGATTTCCTTTGCACGTCTGTGAACAAGCCTTCCTTATCTCTCCACGTTCATTCCTTGCATTTCATTCAACTGTTTCCTCGTGATAATCCACGGAAGCTAAATTATGAAGTGGAGATTTGAAACAGGTTTTAATTGTTTTCCCCATAAACTAGACTCCAAATAATCAATAGCGACATTTGTTTTACTTTTAGTCCACATTTTCATTCATAACTCTCGCATTGCATTCAACTAGCATTCAACTAGCATTTTGGCGGGAAAACAGAGTTAGTCGACAGCAATGTTATTTGCCATCCACATTGTCCACATACACAGATTTAACATTGTCTTCATGGGTTTTAGTCAAAAATCAATTTCAAATACCCGGTTTCGTTTCCCAAGTTGTTCACTTCTGTTATACGTTTTCTTCCCCTATACACCTCACAACAGATTAGATCGTTTTATTATACCTAATATATTCTAATATAACGCACTGTGTATATAGTGGGTATTCCACTATACAATTCAAGTTGGGCAATTCAAACTATAACGATTATAGACTAGAATTGGGTCAATTTGGCTAGTGTGATAGACAAGACAAATCCAAATCTTGACGATTCTTGGTTTAGAATCGGGTCTATTTTCCCAACTGCAACTGGACAATTTGTGATAGGCACTAGAATTGAAGCAAATATCGAAACAGAGAACACACTTCGCAATATTTAATCATTATTATGTATAAATATCAAATATTAATAGAACAATTGAATGCTAATTGCTGTCTAGGACGATTGTTATGAAAAAACAAAATGCCCAACTTGAATTATATTGAACGCGTATATAAGCGAGCATTCGTATTGCACATGAAGGAATATTCGTGTGAAACTTGTTGCTCTAGACTATATAAATAGAGGAAGACAAACGTCAAAGGAACAGCGATAATTTATCTTAATATATGTAACAAATATTTCAAAAGCAGAAAATGTCCACAAAATGCTGGTCTCAAGGCCTTCAAAAATTTAAATAGATTGGTCAAACAATTCCATTTTTAATTTTCAACCAACCCCAAAATCTCGTTCAAAAACTGTACATGTACAGTGAGATTCAGAAGAAAGCGGTCGTAGTGCCCCTGTGCCAGGCAGTGTGCACGGGGCACTCCGACCGCTTTCTTCTGAATGTCACTGTACAGTGGCGGCAATATGATCGTTGCACTCTGCCTCTCTCTGACCCATATCATAAGCATGTTTTTTATATGGAGCAGAGAGAGATAGAGTACAAACAACTTAATGCCGCCAGTGTACCGCTCATATGGCAATTGATTGTCCAAAGAATTTTACTAATTTTACATGTAAAACTGCACTTTTAATAAGGAAAAACGTCGAAATAATGTAACGAACCCCTCATAGCTCAGTAAATCATACAGGAACGTGTAGGTACATTCCAAAATTTTAGAATATAATATTTCAACTGGTACACGTTGGCCAGTAGTATTTGTGGGAAAGCATGCTCACTACATTTGTTAAAAATCATGTATTTTCTGTATGGTCGCTCTGTTTACTTCAAAAAAACAGTAATTTGAAGTGATCTCGAAAATTAGCTTGCCTACTTTTTCTTTGCATAATATTATGGTGCAGAATAATGAATTTCAACGATCTCTTAGGAATGGAATGGGGATATATGATGGTTCCATTCTACTAATATTTCCATAAGGTATCGAGGGAAATATGAAGATCCGATAACGTGAAAAACCTGTGGTTGATAATGATAATGATTTATATTTATACTTGGGGACTCACTGCACAACGGAATGCTAAATTCTCCCCCCCCCCCCCCCACTGTCCTCTCACAGTGATAAGGATATAGATAACCCTCCAGGGCCGGGATTCCTTTTCAAACAAACTGATCGTCTATAATTGTTTTCAGATGATTGGTGGCGTGGCTTCTTTCCTCATTCTGCTCTATCAGTTCCACTGACTAACGCCGTGTGATTGTGGAACCGCAGCTCTGTGGTCGCCGAAATCTTATCCACCGACAACCACAACACTCGCTCAACATTTATACCAACCGGAGAGCAATTTTACGTCGATGTTACGCATACCACATGTATTATGTAACCTGATTCCTGATTCATATAGTTACTGATGATATGATGCACAAACCTTGATTATTGAATAACATTTTAAAAATAAATATCTTCGTTATTAATAAAATTGATTTATTTTAGTATGCCGATGTTATGAGATGGTGATTTTGCCAGGCTAGAAACAGCTACCTATTGCGAAATGTAAGGACTCTTATTTATGGAAATAATCTTACTTATAGTTACGCAGTTCTGTCTGTCTGCTGTGATTCTGTCTGTGGGAAAGCTATGCGCCGCGCCTCACGATCAATTATGGCGACTTCAGAGGGCTTGGTAGTGAGCGTGGCCTTGACGAGTTTTTTAATCGATTTTTATCAATATCTTTTTCCAGTGTAATTGTTAACAAAGTAGGCCTATGGACGTAAATTCAGAACAGTTCAATAAAAATAATTTCATAGTTTGGAATAAGTTATTAGTTTTAGTAAATGAAAAAATTAGTAATTTTCGGGTTCTAAACACCTGTTGGACACAATAAAACTAACAACTTATTCCAAACTATGAAATTATTTTCATTAAACTGTTCTGAATTCACGTCCATAGGCCTATTTTGTTAACAATTACACTGGAAAAAGATATTGATAAAAATCGATTAAAATAACTCTTCAAGGTCAAACCCACTACCCAGCCGTCTTCATTGCCCATCAAGTCTAAAATTACGTCTTCGGCTTTTTGTAAATAAATAAATTGCCGAAACTCACCTCAGACGCTTACCTTATCCTTTTGTGCTTGAAACACATTTATTTTAACACACAATAACTGTCCAAACCCGTACATTACATTGAAAACGTCATCGCGGCAAGAAACTTCAAACGTTATTTTTCTTATTTTCTCTTGGTCTGAATTCATAGAGGCTGTGAACCATCAAACCAACGCCGATAGAGTTGATATATAATTTTCTTGGGAAATAATTTTTATTCGGTTTTTTATTTATTTATAGTTGTGCGTATTGAGTCATGTAAACGACGTCAAGTTACTGTTGATAATGTTTTAAACATCATTGTTTTAATTTTCACATTGTATACTGATGTTATAGGTAGGTACCTTAGAGGTAGATAGGCAGAAGTCAATTTCAATGTTTCTTAAAGTGAGCTCAAAAACCAGTTATTCTGAGCTGAATTCTTCATCCAATCATAATGATGAATGGGCCATTGTGTAAGAGAATACTTCAATATAACTGTATTTGTTAACATCAGTCAAAGGGTAGGTTCTTGATTGAGCACACCTAATTGACAAAATAAAGATACTTGAACTGAACTGAACATTACAAAAGTGTGCACCAAGAAATCCAAAACATATGGCCTTCCGCTCTTATACCTACCTCTGATGAACGGATATAATGAAGCCCACCACGTATTGGTATCACAAATGAAGAATATGTCGTGTGTATCGGTTCAGGATATAGTCGCCAGGTAAATAATTTAACGGCGCATTCAGGACGCACAACGTTCTAAATGCGCCGTCACATCAGTGTGACCATAGTGAGTATAAATGTCTATGGTGTGACGACCTCCCTCCACCTGTTACCAGTCTCTCGACGGCGCGGGTTGTGGAGGCCCGTGCTGTCAATGTCTTGGTATCTTTCGTCAGGAGTAGGCTACATGCCGGCACCGGGTTTCCTATCCTTCTTTCTCTAACTAAATATACTCACTACAGTTTGTTCCTAAGGCAGACACACTCATTGTTCTCGTTTTATAAGGTATCGTAAAATCATTTGCTCTTATTGTATCCTCGACCATTTATTGCACATCCCTTGTTCGAGGTCGTTTACAACCTTGTAGCTCTTAGCTCGATTAGGGGGTGGAATATTATTCCACAATGGTATGTATATATTTATGAGGTATGTTTTGACACTTTTAGGTTTTTACGATAGGGTCAGGTCCATTGTAAGTGTCCCTAATACATCATAAAACGAGAACAATGAGTGTGTCTGCCTTAGGAACAGAGTATAGTGGAGTCTTGGCTCTGTTGAGAATATAGGTTTAATAAAAAAATAAGAATATATAAATATAAGTACACATTCTTCTCTTTATTACAACTTTGTAGACATACACTCTACACGTGTATCTCATATGGGTCATTATCCCACTATATTAGTTTCGCTGTCCGAGTTGAATTGCTTAAAGCAATTGAAAGAAAATGAAGGGAAATATTTTTTTAATTTGTATTACGTACCCCTCTACATGTTGCAATCACTATTTTTGTGTTTATGTACAATAATATTTTCAATTTTGCTACTTTATAGGTGAAAAGTAACCTCCGTCCCGTGTCCTACTTCGAAAAGTCGATGTTTGAGCGCACGGCATTTAATGTTGAGGCAGTAAATATAGTAGGATGATTTTTTGTTAGTGAAAAGTCCACGCAAAGTTTACATTTACACAGATTAAACATCAGTTAGTCCACACAATTAATTGTAGCTATTTGTTTAATGGCTGTCCATCACTTTGGTTGTATGTAACCTCCGTCCCGTTTGAAAACTGCCACTTATTATATTCTTAAGTTGGTAGTACAGATCCAGATTTTTTTTTATTGGTTCGTCAACCTGTTTCCTTGAATTTGCTGCTTGCTTCATGGCGATATGGCGAAACGTCAAAAAATGAGAAATTATTATTCATCATAAAAGGTGGGAGTACCCTTTCTCCCGTAACTCTGTCCACCCATGTATAATTAAAACGTGTCAAGTTACATACTAGCATTAATTTTTATTAAATTGTACGATGTTGCCACGGAATATTTCTAGAGTTTTAAGTTTCTGGCACCTACCCCTTAATTACAGTCATCATTTTTCTTCTTAAAAGTAACTCCTGTCCCGCGTAACTCCTGTCCCAAAACAGCAATTTCAATGGGGCCAGGAATAACGAAAATTTTGAAATTTTCATTTGTGCATGATCTGATGCTTTAAAAGTTACCATTATATGTACAATAGTATGTTAGAATAGAAAAACTCTTGCATTAAGTGCTATAAATATGATTTTATTGGACTCAAGTAACTACCGACCTTCCGAAATAACCTTTGTCCCACCCTTAAAACTGTCGACAAAATTAAAATACTGTTGATAGCATCTGTTTATATTTTTTCCTCATACAACAGTTTATTCATATTAATTTAGTTTGTATCATTTGCACTGTGATTTGCATGTGCAAAACTAAATTTAATGTAGAATTTTGATAAATTCCGTCAAAATAGTAAGTACTTATGGCACACATTTTAAGTTATTTGTATTCTACGTCACGATAATTTTTTTTATAATAAGTCATATCATCAGCTTACGAATAAATACTATAAGCAAGTAATCAGAGTTACATATTTTATATTGTAGGATTAAATATGTGTGGGACGGAGGTTACTAAAATGAACGTTTCATCATGCAAAATCGTAAATAATTTCGAAACACCCGAGGATCGATCGAAGCTACTTTCCAGATAGCTTCCCAAATATATAAGTAATATTAAAAAAATTAATGCAACATGAAACAAGTAAAAAAAATTGGTGAAAAAAAATGTCTGAAACTTATATAGTGGGATAATGGCCCATATACACTCTATATTCACAACAGAACCGATTGCAGTGACCAAGAAAATAATATTTATGAAATAGATACATTTATAAAATACACTTGGACCAAGTAAAAACGGTATTTGAACAAAACTGATTGGCTGCTAGTCAGGTTCCTTGACAATCGATCAAATGAAATGAAATCAGAGCTCACATACTAGAGTTAGATGACGCGTTAGCTCATACTTCATGGAATGATGCCATCAAACCTTTATCAGCCAATCCTCTTCTTTCGAATAATGTTTATTATTTGTTCGAGTAGATTTAAAAAAAAACTGCTAAACTATACAAGAATCAATTTTCCGGTGAAACCATGGAGCCTATTACTAGAAATCGATAGGTACCCAAACAAGATAGGAACGGATCTTTTTTGAAAAAACTTGGTTTGATCCGTAACTATTTTTAGATATGTAATGCGAAAAAAACACACAAAAGCTTATTCCAGCAATAAGCTCCAAGCGGAGACGAATTGCCGCTTCCTTTATTTTAAACAAGGATAATTCCTGTTGAAACAAACGTCCTCTCTAAGCAATCTTTCCTCCCGTACTTCTACGTCATAGCTGTTCTAAGCCGTCACTAATCTCGTCTCCGGGAGCAGTGACGACAAAACTTCACTTCCGGAAAGTCCACGCGAGGAAGTTGTAGATATTCATTAAGAAATACTTTTAAAACGGAGACCTGCCTCAAGTCTCTTATCCCGTGCGGTCAAGCCACCCACTAATACGCAAGCAAACGGTGGGTCGACTCGCAGCTATTGCCAAGCTAGCGACGTACACAGCCGATGCTTCTACGTCACGAATAATACCACAGATTCGCTGCCTCCAGTGGGGTTAAATGACTATATAAGTGACGTATTCTGGAAGACGATTTATCACTTCACACAGAAACGTTTGAGAAGCAGCATAGCTCACAGTACGAGTTCTTTCTTTATCAGTAGCAAAGTTTTAATTTTGAAGAATGTACATTTCACGTGTTTACCTTTTGGTTTCGGTATCGTTCGTTTTGGCAACAATGGCGGCCGCTCGTTCAATTGAAAAACGTTCCGCACACACTGTCTATACTTTGAAACAGTTTACTAGCGACAAAATAACTCCTGAGCATCATGCTTTTATTCGTCAATACGAGAATCAATCGTGTCCGATCAAGATAGAGTTCGAGTCGCATTCGGAAGATCCTAATTCGCCTGTTGTGATGCACGTGAAATGTGATACATCTGTGGACTGCCCTTGCAAGAACACGGCGAATCATCAGTGCAGGGAAACTTCGGACCATCAAGAGCTCCAATACAGTTCGAAGGACAGTCGGATCACGTGGGCAGTGGATGTGTCCACTGGATGTGAATGTGTGAAAGTTAATCCTAGAGGCAACGGAGTGCAGTCCTAGAGGGCCATGGAAGACTTTAGCATCGTGAGTAGTTCAATGTAGTTGTGGTAGCTTCGTTTTACAACAGAGATTCTAGGATTTGATACAAGTCAAGTGTGAGAAATGTTTATAGCGTAGGTATTATATTGGTATGAAAGGATAAATCGATTGCAGTTAGTTGATTGAATGTCGATGAAGGAAGCAAGACAGTCATTTGAGGCCGAATTACAAAATATAGGTTTTATGAAAGTAGTTACACATTTACGTGGTTTTATATCAAATAGTAGTTGCTGTGTGTTGATTTAGTGGCCGAACAGTTGTGTTGAGTGTTGTATTCTTTTAAACTAAATTGGTTAATATTGGTGATCGTGTGTGTATGTACTCATATTTATTTATTTATTTATTTATTTATTTATTTATTTATTTATTTATTTATTTATTTATTTATTTGTTTATGTTAATTATTTATTTATTTATTTATTTATTCATTCATTCATTCAATCATTTATTTATATTCATTCATTCATTTATTTATTGTTGATTTAAAAGTGCCATAATTTTATATTCCAAAAATGAACAAAACTTTAATGTAATTTCCTTATTGATATTTGAGTGTTTTGGTGTGTAAATTTATATTAACTTATTTATCTATTTTGAATTTATATCAGTCTTAACAATACTGACCAAACACCTCAGATCCATAGTAGTACAAATTTTATATTTCCAAACGTTTTTGTGATAATATTTAATTATTTATATAATGTTTATTGAGTGTATACTAATGTGAAAGATCAAAAAATGTGTTCTTTCTATATACTCAATATCAGTATGTTCGTGTATGTACTATGTACGTTTATTTACATTATGTGAATATTTATGTATTTTTATTGAGTTATTTATTGATGTATTTATTTATTTATTTATTTATTTACAATGATTTATTGACTAATTCAAATTGTATTTTCTGTCATTCTTATTTAAAAGAGTACAATTATATTCAAATAAGTCAATAGTGGTATGTACTATGTACATGTTGAATGTGATGTAATTATTTGAATTTCAATAAATTTACTTGATATTCTTACGAACTACTGTCTCTGTAAGACTTCAACTCTATTCTGTCCAATGTAGTTCTCAATCCTATTGAATTCAGTTCATACGCAATATTTAACACAGCATCAGTGCTCAATTAAGACATTTTACCCCGTGGGGAGGGGGGAGGGGGGGGGGGGGCAAAATGATCATGCAAAAAATGAGTGTTATAGCTGGACTCAATAGAAGGCCTGTGGGGTTTGGCCCCCAGAAAACTGCTACGCAACGAAATTTTTGAAAACTGACTATCTTAGAAATAGTTTCAAATTTAGAAATTTTGGATTAAGAGTGTTTGAGTGCCATGAGATTTTAACCCACAATTATTTGTTGTTGAACCTGAAAAATCACGGCAATGAAAGGTACAGTCACACCGGGCATTATCTGGCTATGTTATGTTTGTATGTTACTGCCCTAAATTAGTGTGTAGGTGTAATGAGTGAGTCACTTTCATTCGCTGCACCTATAGGAGAAAACGGCACTATAGAAAAAAATCGGTATTTTTTGTGCCCATCCGAAATAGTTGCAATTATAGTTACTGACACATTTTAAAATATAATGTCATTATTATTTAATTCGGGACGAGAGCAATGTATGTTTTGGTTTCAAACTATAAGGTTATTTTGTTCCACATATTATATTGATTAGTGGTCCAAATTTTATGAAAATATCTATTCATTTAACCTCTTCACTCGATCAAAAGTAAATAAAACTGTTTTAACCAATGAGAGACGTGAACATTTATAAATTTATAGCACCAATAGTTTCACAATTCCTTATTGCGCCAATAAAGGCGATCTTCCATGATTTATTTCATAATTTTAAGATGCACCACTTATAGGTTCAAGTTTGAATCTTTCAGCGCCCCTGGTGCCAAAAGTGATAATCACATCAAGCTGAAATTTTCATTTTTAGGAATCATTGCATTAGTTTATACACCTGCAAAGTTTTATGTCTGTAGCATACGTTCCAAAATTTGATTTTTTTAGGTTTTTTGGTCAAAATAAGAGATTTATAGGGGAGATTTATTGGTCACAATCAATTTTATTCGGTAAATGAATGTCTATTAAAAAACCAATATAGCCATTTTGTTTGCAATGTAAATACCAATGTAAATGTAAATACCTTTCTGGTAAATACATATGTGAGTGTGGGAGTCAAAACTTAATTTTAAAAACCAAAATATACTTGGTATGGTATATAAATAGTAAAGAAGTATGCCAAAAATCAAATGTAGTTACCTAAATAAAATAATATACCTATAATGCCCTAAAAAACGATACTCCAAGTATATTTTGGTTTTTAAAATTAAGTTTTGACTTGGCCCATTTTTTGATATCACTACTTTTCAGTGCTGATTTTCTAAATTTCTTATATTTTTTTATAGTTAAAGAGACTTGGCTGGTGAATTGAATTGAGTTGCATGTAATTGATACAAAAAGATTAATAGAATTCTCCGAATATTTAATTGCATCGTGTGCATCGTGTTTAATTGCATCGTGTGCAATTCACAATGTAATTGTGAATTACATTCCCAATAATAATGTTGTGTTATTGTCTATATCCTAGATATACTTACAATATTTCACGTTTTAAGGTGGCTGGGTCGATCGACCATTTTTCAGATAGTGTTCAATTTAGCTGTACTCATTCATTGGTATCCCCTAAACAACACTTCAAAAAATAAAATACTTCCCATGTCTAGTTTTCGAGATAGACGAATAAGAAAGTATTTTCCCCATGTTATCTTGTGGCAGGTTTGATAAATTTGCTACAAATGAAGATTTTATTTAATTGGCCCGATAGATTTTCAAAAAACCTATATAGGAAAGAATCTTTTATCTATTTACTTTCATTAAAAAAATATAAACCAATATCATCGTGTGCTAAATAAAAAGTTGTAGGCGATTCAATTTAAATTGCGAATCAAGTCAAAATACTTTTGGCAACACGGGAGTGTTCAAGGTAGTTAGAAGGCACTATTAATGCCTACTAAAGATATCTAGTGGAGCGGTAGCTCCACCCAGCCAAGTCGTACCGTACACTCACAGTCACTCAACATACCGTAAATGCATAATAAACTGAGGAGCAGACCAAATACTTTTACTGTAAGAAACAAAATGGCATTTTCGGCCTACTGGATCTCAAAATTGGAAAACTTCACATTGTTGCAAAATATCTTAATTTCGAGCTAGGCCCACCCCACCAAATGTACCAAATTTGGGAACAATATGTTATGCCATTTGCGAGCTAGAGGGCCGTGAAAACCGTGAAATTACACCCCTTTTAAAAGCTATCTGATTATTACTAGGAAAACGCTCGGTGTAACGCGTTGATGAGCGAGCACCGACACGCACGACATCGCCAATCAAGCACGATCCATTCAATCAAAGATAACTAACTATTCATTATTTATTACCAATTTTCCTTGCAACTTTTCATAAACACTCTGGATCAATTAAATAACAGATAATTGTATTGATATTTTTCCATCAATCTCTTTAGACAGATATTCAAACACTTAAAACAGCAATAAGTCTGTAAATTCTTGACCGATTGGGCTGGAAGTGTGTAAAATATGATGCTATCTAGTCAAAACGTTGTTTTCATAACTATGAAACACAATCCATATCGTAAAATAAATTATTTTAGATAAGGTATACCTAAACCTATGTATATGAAATACCTACATCACATTTTAACTACATTATGTATTGCAATATGATCCACTAATAAAAGAATCTGTCTTACATTGATATTGAGAATAGCCATCTATAAACTTTGCTTTGCTACATAAAGCAACCCAGAATGCAGTGGAATTTCTGTTTTGAAATGTCATTTCTGACAGTTATTAAAACTGTCAAGAAGTGCATCTATGTTCTTGACTGGTAGGGCTGAAAATTAGTAAAATAAGAGACAATGTTGGTCTGAACGACCATGCAAAATATGAGTTTGATTGATCTGATTAATCGAAGACCATTTGATAGGTCAAATGAGGGTGTGGATACAGGCCATTATAAATTAAGCTTACAAGTGTCAGTAAAATGTCTTTTTCTTTTAAAATTCATTACAGATTACAGATTTGTAAAATAACACTTATAATGCTGATACCAATGGCCATGCAAAATATGGTGATGATCGGTTAACCGATTCCAGCTTTTTGCACACAGAGTTGAGTTTCTTTCACATTGCCAAGCTTAGTATAGGTACAACTTTAATCAAGATTCTGATAAAAGTAATAGATGGATCTTGCTGGAAATTAATAGCCTTCTGCAGTGTATAGTAATGAATATTTTGTGAAAAAAATTGGCCAGATCCGTTACTTCGTTTAAAATGTAACGCAAAAAGCAGAAACAAAAAAACAAAAAAACAACAAAAAAACAGAGATTTGTGCCATAAGTTTCAAGTGGAGACGCTCGCTCCGCTCGCTTAATTATCCTGGTCATGAAACGTCGCTATCACCGCCACAGCCTAAACGCCTGAACCGATCGATCTGATATTTTTACCACGTGTGCACTTTTGGCGTCTGATGATACCTTGCCCTTACGAATTTTTTGTGCCGCCATTTTGAAACCGGAAGTGATGTCATATCTAAAAAACGGCTTGACCGATCGGAACGAAACTAGCGCTAAACGATTCGGACGGTCATCTATATAAAATATCAATAGTCGAAATAGAAATTTACTATTACCGAAACCGGAAATGACGTCATAAAAATGCCGAATCTTACTAAAATCATCTCTTAACAATAACTGCATATTCATAATGCTTATAATGTTACATAACATGTATATAGATACAAATGTTAGGTGGCAGTGATGACAGCCGCCATTTTGAAAACCGGGAGTGATGCCATAACACAAGAACGGCTGAACCGATTGGATCGAAACTTTCGCTACTTTATAGCAAATTATTTGTAGCATAATCATAATAAAAGCACAACTATTCTTAGCAACCAAATCAAAAGGCGTATTTTTTTAAAGGAATTATAGTCTTTGGTGCCAGAATACATGTTACAAGTTGTAAGAATAAACTTAAAAAACTAGTGATATCCCCATAAAAACACTCCTTGTAAAAATACCTCTCTTCGACTAAAAAAATAGAAGAAATCTTAAACTTCAGCACTGAAAAGTATTGATATCAAAAAATTGGTCAAGTCAAAACTTTTCAAAAAATACTTGGCGCATCGTTTTTTAGGGCATAGATATATTATATGTATAGATGAGTATATTTTATTTCCGGCCTAATTCTATAATTTTTATAAGAGCACGATGCGCCAAGTATTTTTTGAAAAGTTTTGACTTGGCCAATTTTTTGATATCAATACTTTTCAGTGCTGAAGTTTAAGATTTCTTCTATTTTTTTAGTCGAAGAGACTTGGCTGGTATTTTTACAAGGAGTATTTTTTATGGGGATCTAGTGGAGCGGTCGCTCCACCCAGCCAAGTCGTACTATACACTCACAGTCCCTCAACATACCGTAAATGCCTAATAAATCGAGGAGCAGACCAAACACTTTTACTGTAAGCAACAACATAGCATTTTCGGCCTACTGGATCTCAAAATTGAAAAATCTCACATTGTTGTGAAATATCTTAATTTCGAGCTATGGCCCACCCCACACCATATACCAAATTTGGGAACAACAGGTTGTGCCTTTTGCGAGCTAGAGGGCCGTGAAAACAGTGAAATTACACCCCTTTTAAAACCTCTCCATCTAATTCAGATTCATATATCAGGAAACGTTGCTATCACCGCCACAGCCTAAACGGCTGAACCGATCGACTTGAAATTTTTACCACATGTGCACTTTTGGCGTCTGAGGTGCCTTTTTATAAAACCAACCGGAAGCCGCCATTTTGAAACCGAAGCTGACGTCATATCTCGAAAACGGCTACACCGTTGGAATAAAACTATCGCCAAATGATTCAGACGGTCATCTTTATGGAATATCAATAGTCAAAATATACATTTATTATTACCGAAACCGGAAATGACGTCATAAAAATGAAAAATAAGAATTGAATCGCCTCTTACTACATAACTACATATTCAGAAGGCTTATAATGATACATGACATTTATAGAAATAAATTCTAGGTAGCCGTAATTTCAGCCACCATATTGAAAACCGGAAGTGATGCCATACCTCGAAAACGGCTGGACCTATTGGAACGATGCTTTCGCAATTCTTCATGGAATATCATTTTAAGCTTATATTTAGCACCAGACACAATTTTTCGTAGTAACCAATTCGGAAGCGGCGTATTTTTTTTGAGGAATTAGTCATTGTTGCTCCGATATGTGTTACAAATTGTGTAAATAAACTATAAAAATGAGTGATATCCCCATAAAAAACACTCCGTGTAAAAATACCAGCCAAGTCTCTTCAACTATAAAAAATATAAGAAATCTAAAAATTCAGCACTGAAAAGTAGTGATATCAAAAAATGGGCCAAGTCAAAACTTCATTTTATAAACCAAAATATACTTGGCGCATCGTTTTTCATATTATATAATTTAGGCACATTTAATTTCTGGCATAAATACTTCTATACTATTTATATACACGATGCGCCAAGTATATTTTGGTTTTTAAAATGAAGTTTTGACTTGGCCCATTTTTTGATATCACTACTTTTCAGTGCTGAATTTTTAGATTTCTTATATTTTTTATAGTTGAAGAGACTTGGCTGGTATTTTTACACGGAGTGTTTTTTTTATGGGGTTGACTTTTCATGAAAGTAAACTCTAGGTCTAAGCTCAGCAAGCTCAGCCATCATGATTCCACACAAATTCAAATTACCAAAGTACCTACGATGTTGCCATATTGTACCGTATTGTTAAAATTATAGAAAAATCTTCAATATCCGATTCAAAACTAACTTCTTTGTGGCATTAACTGCTCTAAATAATAAGATAACGTATAAATACCATTTAAATGTTGTCTATTTCAACTACCCAGTATATTATACAAGTAAATTATGTGCTAAAAGAATTTATAAACGTGATTTTTTTACACTTAATAAATTAGTGAAAGCTCTCCAATACTTCAGAAAATCGATCGATCCAGCCACCTTAATCCATTCTATAACTAGAGAGAGTTCCTTATTATTGATAGTTTGTGCTAGTTTGTGTCAATTCCATTCTGATGGGAGTCTGGTTTACGGCCATAAGGAATAACATTGCATGGAATCTGATTCCGCAGAATTGGGAATTAGTTCTAGAATAGAAGCGTTGCTGGGCATTATTGCAGGCAAAATCACATAAAAATCACAGGAAGAGCTGCCATAAGATTCCTAGGTGATAGTAATGTGTAGCCAGGTGACGACACGACGTCGTTCAGTGTCCTACAGGAAGTCGTCGGTGAGCGCGAAGAGGACACGTCAGGTTACCTCTGGAACCGTCAGGTCTTGAACTCGATGGAGGCGACGCTGTCCTCAAACGTCCATATGTCCACGACGGTGAGAGACCATCTTGTAACCAGGTGAACTCACGACGTCGTTCAGTGTCGTAGAGGAAGTCGTCGGTGAGCGCGAAGAGGTACTCGTCAGGATTGAGTATCTGGAACTCGTTGGAGGCGACGATCTCCTCAAACGTCCATATGTCCACGACGGTGAGAGACCATCTTGTAACCAGGTGAACTCACGACGTCGTTCAGTGTCGTAGAGGAAGTCGTCGGTGAGCGCGAAGAGGTACTCGTCAGGAGTTGAGTATCTGGAACTCGTTGGAGGCGACGCTGTCCTCAAAAGTCCATATGTCCACGACGGTGAGAGACCATCTTGTAACCAGGTGAACTCACGACGTCGTTCAGTGTCGTAGAGGAAGTCGTCGGTGAGCGCGAAGAGGTACTCGTCAGGAGTTGAGTATCTGGAACTCGTTGGAGGCGACGCTGTCCTCAAAAGTCCATATGTCCACGACTGTGAGAGACCATCTTGTAACCAGGTGAACTCACGACGTCGTTCAGTGTCGTAGAGGAAGTCGTCGGTGAGCGCGAAGAGGTACTCGTCAGGAGTTGAGTATCTGGAACTCGTTGGAGGCGACGCTCTCCTCAAATGTCCACGACGGTGGGAGACCATCTTGTAACCAGGTGAACTCACGACGTCGTTCAGTGTCGTAGAGGAAGTCGTCGGTGAGCGCGAAGAAGTACTCGTCAGGAGTTGAGTATCTGGAACTCGTTGGAGGCGACGATCTCCTCAAACGTCCATATGTCCACAACGGTGAGAGACCATCTTGTAACCAGGTGAACTCACGACGTCGTTCAGTGTCGTAGAGGAAGTCGTCGGTGAGCGCGAAGAGGTACTCGTCAGGAGTTGAGTATCTGGAACTCGTTGGAGGCGACGATCTCCTCAAACGTCCACCTGTCCACGACGGTGAGAGACCATCTTGTAACCAGGTGAACTCACGACGTCGTTCAGTGTCGTAGAGGAAGTCGTCGGTGAGCGCGAAGAGGTACTCGTCAGGAGTTGAGTATCTGGAACTCGTTGGAGGCGACGATCTCCTCAAACGTCCACCTGTCCACGACGGTGAGAGACCATCTTGTAACCAGGTGAACTCACGACGTCGTTCAGTGTCTTAGAGGAAGTCGTCGGTGAGCGCGAAGAGGTACTCGTCAGGAGTTGAGTATCTGGAACTCGTTGGAGGCGACGATCTCCTCAAACGTCCACCTGTCCACGACGGTGAGAGACCATCTTGTAACCAGGTGAACTCACGACGTCGTTCAGTGTCGTAGAGGAAGTCGTCGGTGAGCGCGAAGAGGTACTCGTCAGGATTGAGTATCTGGAACTCGTTGGAGGCGACGATCTCCTCAAACGTCCACCTGTCCACGACGGTGAGAGACCATCTTGTAACCAGGTGAACTCACGACGTCGTTCAGTGTCGTAGAGGAAGTCGTCGGTGAGCGCGAAGAGGTACTCGTCAGGAGTTGAGTATCTGGAACTCGTTGGAGGCGACGCTCTCCTCAAATGTCCACGACGGTGGGAGACCATCTTGTAACCAGGTGAACTCACGACGTCGTTCAGTGTCGTAGAGGAAGTCGTCGGTGAGCGCGAAGAGGTACTCGTCAGGAGTTGAGTATCTGGAACTCGTTGGAGGCGACGATCTCCTCAAACGTCTATATGTCCACGACGGTGAGAGACCATCTTGTAACCAGGTGAACTCACGACGTCGTTCAGTGTCGTAGAGGAAGTCGTCGGTGAGCGCGAAGAGGTACTCGTCAGGAGTTGAGTATCTGGAACTCGTTGGAGGCGACGATCTCCTCAAACGTCCACCTGTCCACGACGGTGAGAGACCATCTTGTAACCAGGTGAACTCACGACGTCGTTCAGTGTCGTAGAGGAAGTCGTCGGTGAGCGCGAAGAGGTACTCGTCAGGAGTTGAGTATCTGGAACTCGTTGGAGGCGACGATCTCCTCAAACGTCCACCTGTCCACGACGGTGAGAGACCATCTTGTAACCAGGTGAACTCACGACGTCGTTCAGTGTCGTAGAGGAAGTCGTCGGTGAGCGCGAAGAGGTACTCGTCAGGAGTTGAGTATCTGGAACTCGTTGGAGGCGACGATCTCCTCAAACGTCCATATGTCCACGACGGTGAGAGACCATCTTGTAACCAGGTGAACTCACGACGTCGTTCAGTGTCGTAGAGGAAGTCGTCGGTGAGCGCGAAGAGGTACTCGTCAGGATTGAGTATCTGGAACTCGTTGGAGGCGACGATCTCCTCAAACGTCCACCTGTCCACGACGGTGAGAGACCATCTTGTAACCAGGTGAACTCACGACGTCGTTCAGTGTCGTAGAGGAAGTCGTCGGTGAGCGCGAAGAGGTACTCGTCAGGATTGAGTATCTGGAACTCGTTGGAGGCGACGCTCTCCTCAAACGTCCACGGTCGTTTACCTGCGGTTTGTATCCAGGTAAACAGACGACGTCGTTCAGTGTCATATACAGTGTACAGTGTGCCCATTACAGTGCACTGGCGTATGTTGCAGCCTCTACCATAAAAAACAAAAATATTGATAATCGATAGTCAGAGAAATTGAAGTAATTTTAAGAATATAGATGTTCCAATCTAACAAAATTTTGATTAAATCGTATTAATAAAATGCACATAATTCTGTAGTAAAATTCAAATTTTATCCAGGCTTAATTAAGCGGCCCGGACCCGCATAGTACTCTGGGGCCCTCCCCTAGAGCTAAATCCGACTTGAGGCTTATACTTTTTTACCTTCTACAGAACCACAATTGAAAAAGTGTCAAAAAATATTTTAAAATGATCACAAAAAATTCATTTTTTTTCAGATGTTTACAGAATAGCAATTAATAATGTAGGTGGCCCCAAAAATATCTTCGGGAGGGGGAGGGGGGGGGGGGGGCGAAATCTGAAGTTACGTCGTGTAACTTTAATACATCGTGTAATGTCCTACTCTACACTGAATGACGTCATGTGTTCACCTGGAGGCCAAGTCTTGAAACTTACGCTTTCAGGACGCAAACGCTCTCGGACGTCATAAAGTCCCATTTACTGTAAGAATGACGACCTTGAAATCTACTGTTAACTGTTTATCTTAATTTTGAATAAGGTTTTATGACTAAATAACATTTGTAATAATAATTATAATATTAATAAATTGTTTCCAATAGATTGCTGGATGACAATCAAATAAGTGGCTTGACTTTATGTTTCAATGTCGATCACTCTTACAATAAATGGGACTTTATAACGTCCGTGAGCGTTTGCGTCCTGAAGGCGTAAGTTTCAAGACTTGGCCTCCTGGGTTCGAGAAAAAAATCATAAAAAATTGAAAAGTAGTGATATCAAAAATGGGCAAAGTCATAACTATTTAAAAAATCAACAAAATTCTTTGCGCATCGTCCATAAATAATAAAGACGTGTAGGGCAGAAATCAATGTAGATACAATAATCAATAATTTTATATAATTTACATATTACCTTTAATGCACAAAAAAAACGATGCGCCAAGAATTTTTTGATTTTTTAAACAGTTTTGACTTGGCCCATTTTTTGATTATTACTACTTTTCGGTGCCGATTTTTTTTTTTATTATTATTAATTGAAGAGACTTTGCTGTCTTTTTTTACAAGAAGTGTTTTTCTGGGTTATACACTGATGAAGTTCAAATGGTAAAAATAAATACAAGGATGTGTTCCTGAATTGGCTCTACTTCATGGCCATAATAATGCTCATTATAAGCAACGGTCTCAGAAATTTGACCAAGAAAATGTACACTTGAATGAGGTACAATATTGTTTTCAATATTGTCGTCGTGGTCGTCGCCGTCGCCGTCGCCGTCGTCGTCATCGCCGTTGTTGCAGTCCCCGTTGAGGAGGATCACGTAGTCGCCGTCGGGCCGTAGCTCGAAGTCCTGTTGCGTCTCATTTGACCATAATATTTTAGGCAACTTACTACGCGTACTGGTAGTCGCTGTAGGGGGTAAGTTTAATCAGAACTTACAGAGGTGACTGTACACCCTCCGATCCTTCGGCAGACTCAAGTTTCACTCCTTGGCGAAAAGGTACTCGTCGTATGAGTTCTTGAACTTGTTGGAGGCGATGCTGTCCTCAAACGTCCACGCTGTCCCCGACGGTGGGAGACCGTCTTGTACCAAGGTGACGCCATGACGTCGTTCAGTGTCGTACAGGAAGTCGTCTGTGGGCGCGATTAGGTACTCGTCGTGGGAGTTCTTGAACTCCTTGGAGGCGACGCTTTCCTCAAACGTCCACGTTGTCTCCGACGGTGGGCGACTTGCACCAGGTGAAAGCATGACGTCGTTCAGCGTCGCGTATCTACTTCCGGAAACAACGCGAGAGCGGAAGTTGTAGATATTCATTGAGAAATAGTATACTACTAGGACCTTCCTCAATTCACTTATCAGATGCGGTCAAGCCACCCACTCCATGCGCTATCAAAATGGTGGGTGGACTAAAGTTATTATCCCGCTAAGCGACGTACAACCGATGCTTCTACGTCACCGGAGAATACCGGAGATTCGCTGCCCCCAGTGGGATTAAACGACTATATAAGTGACATATTCGGGATGTTGTTTTATCACTTCATACTGAAACGTCTTAGGAGTCGAACAACTCACAGTACGAGTTCAAATTTCATTTTACAACATGAATATTTCACGTGTTTACTTTTTGGTTTCGGTATCCTGTGTTTTGGCAGAAATGGCGGTCGCTCGTTCAATTGAAAAACGTTCAACAAACACTGACGCTGTGAAAGAATTTACTAGCGCCAAATTAACTCCAAAGCATTCTGCTTTTATTCGTCAATACGCGAATCAACCGTGTCCCATCAAGATAGAGTTTGAATCGCATTCGTATAAAGATCCTAATTCGCCTGTTGTGATGCACGTGAAATGTGATACATCTGTGGACTGCCCTTGCAAGGACACAGCGAATCATCAGTGTCAGGAAACTCAGGTTTCGAAAGATTTCCTCTACACCAACTCGAAGAACGAACCGACGCCGTGGAAAGTGGACGTGTCTACTGGATGTGAATGTGTGGAAGTTCAGGCTGGAGGCAACGGAGTGCAGTCCTAGAGGGCCATGGAAGACTTTAGCATCGTGAGGTATGCTCAAGTAGTTGTGATAGCTTCACTTTACAAGACAGATTGTATAGTATGAGAGAAGGGTATTTATTTGTATGAATGTAAATTATTGAATGTAGTAAGTGGGATGAAAGTATTGCAATACGAACCTGCGGTATTTGCAGCATGATTACTAAAACAAATTGAATAAGGTCCAGTTTTTCAATACTTTGCTAAAACAAGTAATTAACTGAACACAGTCATTCTAGGAATGTCATTTGTTGTTGCCATGAGATAACAGTCCTAAACAACCGTTTAAAAGTAAGCGGAATATTGAAAGACTGGACCAAAAAGTAGTTTTTTTATAATCTTTGGTGTAATATTTTCTGTAACTGTGGAATAATTTTATTATTCCAAAGTACAAATCAGCAAAACCTTGCTGTTATTTATTTATTTATCTATCTATTTTTTTGAGTGTTAACTTGGAGTACCTATTAATTTAAATTACTTATTTATTATTTTGAATGTATATTGATTGTCTCAGCAATACTGCCCAAGCATCTCAGAGACTTTCACATACTACCTATGAAAATGTGTTAGTGACATTTAATTATTTATTTCACGATTTTTTTTATAGGACTACTGATAAGTGATTAGACCAAGTCATGTTAACTCTTAAACGATCTTGGTCAGTATCGGTATGTTCGTATGTACTATGTACGCACTTTAATGTATTTATATAATTTAATATTTATTTATGAATGTATTTATTTATTTATTCGTGTATTTGTAATTATTTATTGACTATAAATCAAATTGTATTCTTCGCTATTCTTATTTAGAGAGTACAGTAATGTACACGAGTCAATAATAGTATGTACTATGTACATGTTGAGTGTGATGCAATTATATTCATAGCAATAAAATGACCTGATATTATTGCAAACTACTGTCTCTAAGATATCAAACTCCATCTCTATTCTGCCCAGTGTCCTCTTCAATCCTATCGAATACTGCTCTCTACATAGCAGAGTAACGCGACGTACGTACAGCACTAGCAGTGTAAGTAGCAGAGCATGAAATAGTGAATGGTAATTGCCATAATTAGCAATTGAAAACAATATTTTACTTACTAAATAATCAATATGCTGCTTCACTCAAAAAGTGACGATTCTTGTTGGAGGGATTAAAAGTAGTATTATTGTATTGGCTCAAATTAGACTAGATGAGAGGTTATATTGAATTATTAGGAATCCTAAAGTAAATTTCCGTTCAAGAATACAATGCGCTGCTTCACTCAAATATAAAGTAAAAAGTGCCCGTCTCCGTCCTCGTTAAGAATATCCCTTTTAACCGAGGTTTTCACTTCCAATTCACATTCACAGTCTTTAAATAGTTGCTATAACGATGGTCAGATAGAGGGTCGCAATTGTAAATGTATAAAATGACAGCAATTCTAATATTAGTAATTGAATGAGTGGGTCGTGATAACTGATAATATAGCGTTACATGTTCCTCATTGTCATTGAGAAAATAACTACCGGCACGCGGCTACCAAACTTGTCTGAACTACATGCGTGGTGCGTGGTGCGTGGTGCGTGGTGCGTGGTGCGTGGTGCGTGGTGCGTGGTGCGTGGTGCGTGGTGCGTGGTGCGTGGAGCGTGGTGCATGGTGCGTGGTGCGTGGTGCGTGGTGCGTGGTGCGTGGTGCGTGGTGCGTGGTGCGTGGTGCGTGGTGCGTGGTGCGTGGTGCGTGGAGCGTGGTGCATGGTGCGTGGTGCGTGGTGCGTGGTGCGTGGTGCGTGGTGCGTGGTGCGTGGTGCGTGGTGCGTGGTGCGTGGTGCGTGGAGCGTGGTGCATGGTGCGTGGTGCGTGGTGCGTGGTGCGTGGTGCGTGGTGCGTGGTGCGTGGTGCGTGGTGCGTGGTGCGTGGTGCGTGGTGCGTGGTGCGTGGTGCGTGGTGCGTGGTGCGTGGTGCGTGGTGCGTGGTGCATGGTGCGTGGTGCGTGGTGCGTGGTGCGTGGTGCGTGGTGCGTGGTGCGTGGTGCGTGGTGCGTGGTGCGTGGTACGTGGTGCGTGGTGCGTGGTGCGTGGTGCGTGGTGCGTGGTGCATGGTGCGTGGTGCGTGGTGCAGCAGTTGCAGCAAACAGGGCTGAGTCGAATTATTGTAAACAGAAAATGAAACATTCCCATCAAATGAGATTTAGTTTTATTAATACTGTACAATATCTAGTGGAGCGGTCGCTCCACGCCAGCCAAGTCGTACGGCGCGCGCACACTCTCATTTAAAAAGGCTGGAGCAACCCACTTTTACTGTAAGCATCAAAGTGGCATTTTCGGTCTACTGGATCTTAAAATTGGGAAATCTCACATTGTTGCGAAATATCTTAATTTCGAGCTATGGCCCACCCTACTACATATACCAAATTTGGGCCCAATAGGTTACGCCCTTTGCGAGCTAAAGGGCAGTGAAAACAGTGTTTTAGGGCGGTTTTCATAATAATAATAATCTCAGTAGTAGTAGTAGTAGTCTCCTGGAATTCAAATCCGGTAACAAGGCCACAGCCTAAACGGCTGAACCGATTGATCTCACATTTTTACCACGTGTGCACTTTTGGCGTCTGATTTAACCTTCACCCCATGAATTTTTTGTGCCGCCATTTTGAAACCGGAAGTGACGTCATATCTCAACAACGGCTAAACTGATTGGAACGAAATTTGCGCCAAACGATTCAGACGGTCATCTATATGCATTATCAGTAGCAAAAGACTAAAAATTATGTTAACGAAACCGGAAATGACGTCATGAAATTTGAAATACATCGATTGGCATTTCGGCAACAAAGATTGATCCGATTATTTTGATATTTATGTAACGTATGTACTTTTGATATCTCATTTGAGTTGTTATAAAACCAACCGGAATCCGCCATTTTGAAACCGGTAGTGACATCATATCTTAATAACGGCTAAATAGATTTGAACGAAACCAGCGCCAAACAATTTAGACGGTCAACTTTATGTATTATCAACAATAATATTTGCAGTTTCTTATAGCAAAACCGGAAATGACGTCACACATTTGAAAAATCTCACAAATTTACATTTTGATACAATAAACACTATTTGAGACAGCTTATAATAAGATGTTATCATGTGTAAATTAAAATTCAAGGGGTCAGAGATTTCAGCCGCCATTTTGAAACCGGAAGTAACGTCGTATCTCGAAAACTGGTAGACCGATCAGTACGAAACTAGCGCCAAATGATTCGGAAGGCCATCTTAATGTAATAGGAACAGTCAAACTAGAATGTTCTTACTTATGAGCCCGGAAATGAAGTAATTCAAATTTAAAAATTATTGTATTCCCCATTCTATACAATGAATACATATTCAGAAAGCCTAAAATTATACACATTAATTGTAGATATAAATTCTATGTGGCAGTGCAGTAAGTTTTGCAGCCATTTTGAAAACCGATGTGTATGCCATATCTCGGAACTGGTTTGACCGATTGTAATGAAACCTTTGCTATTCTTCACGAAAGACTATATATGAATATATAACAGATTTTCATTAGTAGTAACCAAATCGTAAATGGCGATTTTTTTTAAAGAATTTAGTAATTGTTCATTTCATATGTGTCACAAGTTGTAAGAATAAACTAAAAAAAGGAGTGATATCCCCATAAAAAACACTTCGTGTAAAAATACCAGCCAAGTCTCTTCAACTAAAAAAAAATATATGAAATCTAAAAATTCTGCACTGAAAAGTATTGATATCAAAAAATTTGCCAAGTCAAAACTTTATTTGAAAATCAAAAAATACTTGGCGCATCGATTTTTTTGAGAATTATAGGTATACTATATGTATATGTATATTTGATGTATATTTTATA